>PVKE010007312.1:0-51102 GCA_004027555.1 Craseonycteris thonglongyai | reverse complement strand
TTTACTGTGAAGTTACTAAATACCATTCTCACCATAACTGCCAACTGTGCGGTGTCTGATATATCTGTTGACTCGTCAAATTGCAGAGAGAAGCAGTCACATATTTCCAAGTCAGTCTTTAACTGAGTTTGCAAGTCTTTTGAAATTGCGTGTATTCTTCTTGTGACTGTGTTATTTGACAACTGTAGGTCTTGTATCGGCGACATAATCTCACGCTTGTTAGAATATCCCTCAAACAAACAATCGGCAGCAGTCAGAAATGCTTCTTTGAACAATTCACCATCTTGGAAAGGTTTTTTCTTCTTTGCAAGCATGTGAGAAATTTTGAAAGAAGCAATGGTTGCCTTTTTAGATTTTTCCACATGTCTAGTGAAAACTGTGTGTTGAGTAGTTAAACTTAATTTTAGTTGACTTATTTTTTTCTTTCTTCAGATTTAAGTGGATAATTCATATCAAAAGTGGTATGACTTGTCTGAAAGTGACATTCAACATTATGTTTTTTCGGCACTGCAATACTACTGCCACACAACAGGCAAACGCATTTACCTTTTAAATTAATGAAACAATATGATTCCTCCCAGTCTGTGTTAAAATTATAGGTTCGTTTTCTCTTATTTGGTCCACTCATTTTAGGACTAAAAATATAAAAATAAAAAGTTATAGAACTACAATATCATATCAAATTGCCACCATAATAATAGATTACCTACCTCGCTTTTAGTTCATTTAAAATCGAATATATCAAAACACTGTGATCCTAGCTAATCGTCATGACCAGATCAGTCCAGCCACCGCAATCAAAATGGCAACCTCGCGTCTCCCGGTTGGGTGGAGGAGAGTTTAAAGAGTGCAGCGGCTAAACAAGACGCGACATGTACAAAGGCGAAAGCTAGGGGAACACTTATACATACGATATCGCAAACATACCCACGAATTTAATAAACCTGTGTAGATACTCAAACAATATTTTAAAATTCTAACAAACGTATAAAAATAAATTATAGTTTTACTTAGTGTTTATGAAAAACTTCTTATGCAGTCAAATAATGGCGGGCGCACACAAATCGGGCACGGGGTTGGGAATCCCTGGTCTAGCCTCAATATGGATGAACAGTTAAATGGTTTGAATCCAAGGGAAATGTGTACTACCAAATGTCAGAAGGAAATCAGCCCTGACAGCTGTAGTCTGCATGCTGCCAGAAAACCCTGTACACACATTCTAAGAGTGGCAACAGTCCTGCCTTGTCACAGGATGATTTTTAGAATAAGCTACTATTTTTGATATCTTAATTTTATTTAAAAAATTAGTTTGCCTGACAGCTTTTTATAAAACTAAACATACACCTACTTTCTGATCCAGAAATTCCATTCCTATGTATTTACACAAGAGAAATAAAAACATATGTCCACAAATAGACTAGTACAAAAATGTTCCTAATAACAAAAACCTGAAAACTCAGGTAACCATTAATAAGAGAATATATAAACAGCAATATCTTCTCACAATGGAATATTACTCAGCAGTAAAAAAAAAAATTATTGATAACAACATGAGTGAATCTAAAACTCATCATGCTGAATGAAAAAAAGCCTTATGCAAGAGTCTACATAATGTATGATTTCATAGATATGAAGTTCTAAAAAAAGCAAAACTATGGTAAAAAAAAAAAGAACAATGGTTGCTTGGGAAAGAGAGAGGATTTATTGGAAAGGAATGTGAGGATTCTTCCTGGACAACAGTAATATTCTGTCTTTTTGTTGTTGTTGTTGTTAAATTTATTGGGGTGACGTTAATTGATATCAATTACGTTGTTTCCAGGTGTACAATTCTACATTACATTGTCTATACATCACATTATATGCTCACCACCCAGAATCAGCTCACTTTCCATCACAATGTGTTTGATTCCCCCTCCCTACTCCCCCCCATCTCTCCCACCTACCTCCCCCCTTACTCTCAGGTAAACTATTGACTGTGTCCATGAGTCTTTGTTTCTTTGTTCCTTTCAGTTTTATATTCCACCTATAAGTGAGGTCATATGTTTATTGATTCTTTCATTCTGACTTATTTCTCTTAATAAGATGTTTTCAAGGTAATGTTGTGTGTCTCAATAGGGAATTGGGTTGCATGGATATATGCACTTTTCAAATTCAGTGAACGGTAACCTAAGATTTGTGCATTCATTGTACATAAATTTTACCTCTAAGAGAAGACTCCACTCATTAACAAATATTGTAAATGTTATATATGTTTAAATACTGAGAAGTGTAATGATATATTCAAATTACTTTGAAATACATTAAAAACAATATGAATTGATGAATGGAGGGATGGATAGATAAACAGATATGTGATAATACAAGTACAGTAAAATGTTAATTGTAGAATCTAGGTGGTGGGATATAAAGTTCTCTCAATTTTTATCTATCTTTGAAAATTTTTAAATAAAAGGGTGATATAATAATCAACTCAGGGAGAAATGGCATTTTTATGGCATTGAATTTTATAATTGTGGGATACAGTATTTTTTCCATTTAGTCAATCATTTATGTTCCTCAAAGTGTTAACTGTATTTTTTTGTCCTATTTGTTTCTGGTGAGAACATTTAAGTTCTACTATTTTAGCAAATTTCAATTATACAACACAGTGTTATCAACTACAGATACCATGTTTTACATTAAATTCCCAAGACCACATTTATCTTCTAATTGAAATGAATGGAACTGTTCAATATTTATTAAAACATTGCTTTTGTTATATAGAAAAGATACTGGTCCTCCTCCCCTTCACTGCAATTATAAACTACTTAAAAAAAAAAAGGAAGATGGGAAAGCCGGGACGGCTCAGCGGGTTGAGCGCTCGCTTTGAGGCCACGAGGACCGAGGGTGGAATCCCGGCTCCGGCCCAGGCGGACCCACATGCTGAACTGGGGAGTTCCCACAGTTCGGTTCTCTAACTGTCTCTGTCTCTGTCTCTCTCTCTATCTGTCAAAAGTAAAATAGAAATAAATATGCACTGAAGACAAAAAGATAATTTCTCTCTATAAATGTGAAAAGATAAAAAAAAAAAAAGGAAGGGGAACCTGGAATGGCTCAGTGAGTTAAGTGCTCACTCTGCAGCCCTGAGGACACCTAGGATCGAATCCCAGCCCTGGCCTCTGCCCGTGTGGACCCATATGCTGAACTAGGGTGTGTTTCCTGTGCGGGAGGCCCCCAGTTAGGTTCTCACCCCACCGGTTCAGCGCCTGGCTCAAGGGGGGATATGCCTCCCATGCAGGAGGCCCCGGCCCACTTGTGTGGAATGAAAACATGTCGAAAACTAATGATGTACAACTATTTAGGTTGCTCTGGGCCCTCCCCTTCTCTGTCTCTCTCTGTCTCTATCAAAAACAATAAAATAAATCTTAAAAAAAAACCAAGTAAAATGTCTTGCTCATCTCTTGCCAGTCCCATTTCCCCAAAGTGATCACTAAATATTTTCTTCTACATCCTTTAGAAATTTCTTATATACCAGCATATACCTACACATTTAAAAAATTATAAATAGGTTATTACACATACTGTCTACAATGTGCATTTTTACTTAAATAACAAATCCTGGATTTCGTCCACATCAACACATTTAGCTACCTTTCTTTTCAGTGGCTGCATAGTGTTTCATCATATGAATATATCACAATTACTTTAACCAGTCTTTCTATTTGCTTTTGTTAAGTAAGAATTAACTGTATATGATTTCCTCCCCTATCTACACATCATTTTTGAGTAAATATAGAATTATATATTCTAGGAAAGCCAAAATAACGTAAGAAATTCAAGTTTATACACTGTTCATTTTTCAAAAAGTACTTGTGAATCATAAGCCTTTGGTTAACTGTGAATGAAGAATAACTGGACAGGGAGGCTTTGGGAGATGAGTCATGAAGTCTGGTCAGTTCCCTAATTTACTGGACACAATGGCACACACATTGTGTTCTCTCTCCTACCCCACCACACCCAGACAAAGGAAGAACACCCAATTTACAGGAAGAACAAAGAAAATTGGGTGCTAAGAAGAACACATCCATTCTTCAGCTAGGTGTGGGCAAGTAACTAAATTGTGGCCAAGGAAATATAAAACAAATTGTATTATGAGATCTCTAGGAAAGGAAGATTTAAAAGGGAAGGAGTCTTTTCTTTTTTCCTGTCCTCCCTCCTGTAATCTGGAATTTAGATGAGATGATTAGAGCCCCAGCAGTAATTATAAACCCTGAAGTGACTCTGAGGACAGTAGAATATAGAGAGCTAGAAAGGGACTAAGTTCTCCAATGACACTATCAAACTGCCATATCGACCCGACTTACTTTCAGATTTCATATACCGGTATATAAAAAATTAAGTATTTTATTTTCTGGTATATACAACCAACCCCAATCCTGATACAGCTTGTAATAAGAAATAAGACTTGTGATGATCTGGAAACAGGAATGATGAGGGTGCTCCGGAATGCATTTTTCTCAGCCCCCTTGTTAGTAAGTACAATACTGAATACATTTGCTAAAGAAAAAAAAAAAAATGTCACAAGGAATCAACACTACGAAGTCCCCACTCCCAAAGGAGAGTTAGCCAATCTGCACATTCCCCAAAGTTTACACTTTGTCTGTGACAGCTTTCATTAAGAATCCATTTAATGGGGAGGCCGGGATGGCTCAGTGGGTTGGGCGCTCACTTTGCAGCCCCGGGGACCGGGGATCGAGTCCCGGCCCTGTGTGGACCCATGTGCCGAACTGGGGAGTGCCCCCAGTTCACTGGGGCGAGACCCTGGCCCAGTTCTGGCCCTGTGCAGCCCCGCCCACCTGTGGAGTGAAACTATATGGAAAAGCCAATGATGTGCAGCTGTGGAGACTGTTTTGGGCCCTCCCCCTTCTCTCTGTCTCTGACTGTATCTCTTTCTCTCTCTGTCAAAAACAATAAATAAATCTTTAAAAATAAAGAAAAAAAAAAAGAATCCATTTAATTGATGAAATACAGTCATTTGTGACAACATGTATGGACCTAGAGACCATCTTATTAAGCGAAATAAGTTAGACTGAAAGAATCAGGAAACATATGACCTCACTTATAGGTGGAATATAAAACTGAAAGTTACAAAGACACAGAGACCTATGGACACACTCAATAGCTTGGTGATTGCCTGAGGGAAGGAAAGGAGGGGGGAAGGAGAGAGGGAGGGGAGGTGGGAGTGGACACCAGCATTATGGACACACTCAATGGTTTGGTGGCTACTTGGAGAGGGGGGAGGAGGGGGGAGGGAAAGTTGTGTGGGGAGGTGGGAGTGGGCACCGGATAAATGGTGATAGAAGGGGAGCTGATTCTGGGTGGTGGGCACATAATGCGATGCATGGGTGATGTGGTGTGGATTTGTACATCTGGAAACTATCTAATTGTTACCAATCAATGTCAACCCATTAAATTTAACAATAAAAAAAAAAAAGAATCCATTTATTCAGGGGATGCCAGCGTGGCTCAGCAGGTTGAACGTTTGTCTTACAGCCCCGGGGTCCAAGGATCGAATTCCGGCCCCAGCCTGTGTGGACCTTGCTGAGCTGGGGTGTGCCCCCAGTTCAGTTCTTGCGGGGCAAGCTTCCCATGTGGGAGGCCCCAGTTTGGCTCCCATCCCAGGTGTGCTTCCCATGTAGGAGGCCCCAGCTTATGGGGGCATACCTCTCACATGGGAGGCACCTGACCTGGTTCCTGCCATGTGCGGCCCCGTACCCACCTGTGGGACAAAACTATACTGAAAACTAATGTACAACTATGAAAACTGATCTGGGTTCTCCCCCTTTTCTCTGTCAAAAACAATTTTAAAAAAGTAAGAACCCATCTAGTCAACGTTAAGCCTTCAATATTCAATACATTAGTAGTGATAAAATATGATCAAGTACGTATCAGGAATATATTATCTCAGTATTTTTGGCATTTTTATCTCAGTTAAATCTCATAATTCTATAAGCTAGATACTCTTCTTCCTCTCATTTTGTAGATAAAGAAGTTCAGAGATGGTTACATTGCTGGTAAATTGTGGAAGTAGAATTCAAGTCTAGAACGACCTGACTTCTTCATGTATCTTATCACCACTTTGATCCAAAGCTTAAAAGACTAACAAAGAAATAGAAAAATTTTCCTAATGCCAACTAAAATTGATGATTGTTTTCATTTTACTAAACAAAGGGGCAGTGATTTTTAAAAAATGTGCTCACGTTAATCAACCACCAATTTTCAGATATTCAAAATATATGACTGAATGCTCAAGTACTAGTATTGATATTTAAAAAAAATTTATTCTGCTGTTTTTGACAGAGACAGAGAGACAGAGCAGTCTCCATAGTTGTATGTCATCAGTTTTCAACATGATTTCATTTCACACAGGTGGGAGTGAACCACACAGGGCGAGAACTGGGCTGGGGGCCTCCCACATGGGAAGCACACCCCACTTCAGCATATGGGTCTGCAAGAATTGGGGCCCGGATTCGATCCTTGGTCCCCAGGGCTGCAAAGCGAGTGCTTGTCTCGCTGAGTTAACCAGGCTTCACCTAGTACTGATTTTAAATAAACTTACCTCTTTTGCAGAGATGTAGCACCCTGTGGGAAAGATACATATTCAACTCTCAGCCTTAGTGAGGATGTCTCCCAGGTGTGGGAGAAACAAAGAAGTGGCAGCTAGTAGTGTTAAGCTCTGCCCTGGGCCTTCACCTAGAGCTACTCAGATTCTCTGATTTGAGGAAAAGACACCTAAAAGGAAGGTTCAGTTCCTTCAGCTAATTGTTCATTCAGTCAACATTATATTATTTACATTAAGAATAAAAACTAGGGGAAAGCCGGGACGGCTCAGCGGGTTGGGCGCTCGCTTTGAGGCCATGAGGACCGAGGATCGGTCCCGGCTCCGGCCCAGGCGGGGCCCACGTGCTGAACTGGGGAGTTCCCACAGTTCGGTTCTCTGGCTGTCTCTGTCTCTGTCTCTCTCTCTATCTGTCAAAAGTGAAATAGAAATAAATATGCACTGAAGATAAAATAATTACTCTCTATAAATATAAAAAAAAGATATAAAAAAAAAAAAATTAAAAAAAAAAAAAAAAGAATAAAAACTATATTTACAATTATAATACAATCCTTGGTTGTCTTATAGCAGCAGGCATTCTATATACTTTAACCCATTTAATCCTCAACCATTTTATTAGTCAGGCATTGTTTTTCCATTATGCACATGAAGAATCTAAAGATCACAGAGGCTAAGGAATTTGCTCACGGTTACAAACATAATTAGTAACTATTAGAATTCACACTCAGGGTTTTGAAAACTCCAAAGCTCATGTTATTCCCTTCATGCTTCACCAAATACTGGGAATACAAAGACAAATTAGATATGGACACTATCATCAAGTAGCTCACCAACAATTAGTGAGGCACAAATAAACTATTCAAACTCCAAATTAACACTTGTCATAAATGATGTTAGCCAATTAACACTGAGGTGAAGGGGTGAAACTACAGATGAGTGAAGGAATTTTCAGGGGAGGTAATGCTTGAGCTGAATTTAGGAGGATAGTTAAGTTATCCAAGAGAAGGGCCAGAAACAATCTTTCAAACAGAGGATTTGGAAGCTTCACAAAGCTTACCTGGTTCCAGGAATGGAAAAGAGATGGATAAGAGCCTCAAGCAGGACCTCAATAAATATCTGTTAAAAAGAATGTGAAAATTGCAGGCATGAAAGATTGGGGGCTGAGGATTATGGAGGAAATGCAGGTAATGAGGCCAGAGGAAGCACTCATCAGATCACCAAGGGTTCTGTTGACCACAATAGTTTTGGCTTTCCTCTGAATACATTGAAGAACCACCAAAGGGTTTTTAGCACAAGAAGGTTGATGGGAACAACTTGGATTTTAGAAACAATGAGCAGCAGACAGTAGTGGAGGATCAACTGATGAGGTTTGAGGTAGAGGAGCCATTAACTGAAGCCTTTTGGAAGCAATCTAGCCAATAAATCAGGAGGACCTCAGAGCAGGGCTGGAATATCTACAGGAGACTGATATAAGGATTTATAGGGGTAGAACTGAAGACTTAATGCGATGCCAGAGGTAAGGAAGGTGTCTGATTTAGGTGAATCACAATGCTATAAGAAGGAGGATGATTGCTTTGAAACATACTGTGGGGAAGGTTATGAACTGAACATGAAAAATGTACACATTGCACCTACACAGGCAAGGGTAAAGGGTGGAGGATGGGAGAAGGAGCAGAATGACAGACAGGCAATCAGAGCAGCTGCTACGGAAGTCAGGTCAGGCAATAAGCCAAAGAGAGGAGGAAGACAGCTGTTAAGGGTGACAAAAGCAGGAATGAGCAAGCCAGGCAGGAGACATCTGACAAACACAGGAGGCAAAAGGAGGTGGGTGTTGATGAGTAGAAAATTGGTACATGCCACCAAGGGAGAGTAGGGTAGGAACAGCACACTGAATACTTGCCAGTGAGAGAAAACAGCTTGAAAAACTGCTGAAGCCTTCTGAAGAAGTCCTAGAACACCAGAAATCAACTTTCATTACACATCTTCTCTTGAGAAAGGCAATAATATAGAGAGGCTCAAAATAAATGGAAGAGGACCCTCTAAAATAAGTAGGAGTCCAAGGTCCTGAAGAATAGCTTGCACCCAAAGATGAAATCATGCAGAGAATGAAAATGGACCACTAAGGCTTTAAAACAAATTGTTAAAGTCTACTGTCTTTAAGTTAAACCTAAGGGAAGATTCAGTTTAGGGCGTGGAGAGAAATGAACTTGGGAGGCAATATCAATTAGATTACTTCAATAAACAAGCATACAGGGGAAGCCAGGATGGCTCAGCGGATTAAGTGCTTGCCTTGCAGTCCCGGGGTTCACTGAATGAGTCCCAGCCCATGCAGACCCATATGCTGAAATGGGGTGTGCTTCCCATGTGGGAGATCCCTGGTTTGGTCCCCAGTTCAAGGGGGAGCAACTCCCATGTGGGAGGCCCTCGGTTCCTGCCCTGTGCACCCACGCACCTGCATAGAACAAAAACCATGTCAAAAAGTGATGACCCTGGGGAAGCCGGGATGGCTCAGTGGGTTAAGCATTCACTTTGCAGCCCCAGGGACCGAGGATCAAATCCCGGCCCCGGCCTGTGAGGACCCATATGCTGAACTGGGGAGTGCCCCCAGTTGAGTTCTCACCAGGGTGAGACCCCCACTCAGTTCCTGCCTTGTGCAGCCCCGCGCCCACCTGTGGAATGAAACTATGTGGAAAAACCAATGATGTGCAACTATGGAGACTGTTCTGGGCCCTCCCCCTTCTCTCTGTCTCTGTATCTCTGTATCTCTGTCAAAAACAATAAAAATAAATCTTAAAAAAAAAAAAAGTGATGACCTACAACTATGGAGACTGCTCTGGGCCCTCCTGCTTGTCTGTCTGTCTCTCTGTCAGAAAGATTAAAACAAATCTTTAAAAAAAATAAACAAGCACACAATAGTCTGGCACAAATTTATATTGCAGGTTAATTAAGACAAGGAACAATATGGGAAAGTATTTGTCCTGTTTAAAGCACACTGTGGAATAAATTATCAGATATATAAAACCAAAGTACAACACAGGCATAAAATAAAAATGAAAACAAACCAGGGACAATTTTGAGAAAGAATAACATTTAGCCAATGCTAAGGTTTAATATAGTTACTATAATTAAGAAAGTGTGGTATTAGCAAAAAGATAAACATACAGATCTATGGAATAAAACAGAAAACCAGAAACAAATCCACACAAATATGCCCTTATAATTTTTGACTAAGGTGCAAAAGCAATTCAATGGAGGAAGTACAACCTTTTCAACAAATGGTGCTGGGAAACTGGATACGCACATGTAAAAGAATGAAGTTGAAAACTAATACTATTAAAACTCTTAGAAGAAAATATAAGGCAAAAGCTTCATGACACTGGACTTGGCAAAGATTTCTAAAGTATAACACCAAAAACACCGTCAACAACAACAAACACAGTAGATTCTCCATTAACCAGAACTCAAGCAACCAGCAAAAACATTGTGCCTGTTGCTTTCGAGTGCTGGTTGTTTCAGTTCTGGTTAACAGAGAATTTACTGCCGGGCACTGATTAACTGAGAGTCTGCTATAGAGAAAAGTTGGACTTCAGCAAAATTAAAAACTTCTATGTATCAAAGGGTACTATCAATAGAATGAAAAAGAAGCCCACAGATGAGAGAAAATATGAGCAAATCACCTATTCGATAAAGGATTGAAAACCAGAATATATAAACTCCTATAACTCAACAACCAAAATGATCAACCTGATTAAAAAATTAACATAGGACTTAAATAAACATTTTCTCCAAAGAATACATATAAATGGCTAATAAGCACATGAAAAGACCCTAAACATCACTAACCATTAGGGAAATGCAAATCAAAACCATATCACACCCATTAGAATGGCTATTACAAAAAAAACAAAAACAAAAACAAAACAAAAAACCCCACAAAAATTAACAAGTATTGGCAAGGATGCAGAGATACTGCAACCCTTGTGCATTGCTGGTGGGAATGTAAAAATGGTGCAGCCTCTGGACAACAGTAAAGTGATTTCTCAAAAAATTAGAATTAACACATGATACAGCAATTCTACTTCTGGGTATATACCCTAAAATAATTGGAAGCAAGAACTCAAAAAGATATATGTACACCAAAGTTCACAGCTGCATTATTTACAAGTCAAAAGGTGGAAGCAACCCAAGTTGCTAGATGAATGGATAAATAAGACATGGTATATACACATACAGTGGGACTGCGGCTCAAATCCCGGCCCCGGCCCGTGTGGAACCATATGCTGAACTGGGAGCTCCCCCAGTTCAGTTCTCTCTCTGTCTCTGTATCTCTCTCTCGCTCTCTCTGTCAAAAAAAAAAAAAAATTTGAATCTAGCATTATTCGTATTTAATATCTTATTCCACCAGCATTGTTAGGAAACTACTGTAACTGATAGGCTATAGCCCTTGAAGACAAATCAATAAATATAGTTAACTCTATAGTGTTACAGTTTCCTTGAGATGTATGAATCTCAATGACCGTAAAATAAAAATCCTTTACTATCCCTGAGTATGCTACAAGCAATTGTTTAATATCCCTTCAAAATTCCATGTTTACTTTCCTCTACTCCTGTGGGCAAAATAAACTATTTCAGTGTTGATTATCTTCTTTTAAAAAGTTAATCATGAGCATGTAGGTTATTTGAAGCATCCACCAACCTCCTATTCAACTGATTAGACAGTAATTATTTAGGCAAATAAATTCAATATACACACTTAAACTATGGCCTAATAACTTGGCAAAAATTAGGCTGTAAGTCACTTTATCTATTAGATACTGGTGGATACTAACTTCGATGGCTATGACACTAATCCAGTACTGCAATCTCTTAATCTGGAAGGAAGACTGTTCCTATTCAGTGTCTGCAAAGCGTTCCTGCTAAGCTAAATGTAGTGTGCAATGTGTGCTCTAGGACTCAATGAGACAAGCTTTGGTGGGGGAGGGTAGGCTAATTCTTTCACAATGCCTGTGGAGCGTCTGGCAGTGATGAAAGCCTAGAAAACTCATGAAAGGCCCTTTTATACCCACCGTGAATTTGGAGCACAAAAGTAAAGTCAGATGACCTACTTAAAAATTTGCTTTTACTGATGAGAATAAATTCTCATCCCAGATTAGTCTCTTTCTAGAAAAAGAAAACTTTACATAACCATGGAAAATTAAGATACAAGGAATATAACTCTACTAAGTTCCAATCTTTTCCTCTCAAATATCAGCTCAAGACTTAGACCTGTGGCCAGGGACAGAATATACTTCTGAAAGGTATGATCTTATTGACCTCAGTTAACAATGTGCTCTCCGACTACTGGGCTTTGAGGAAATTTAAGTTCTATAATCCATAGATCAGATCAGAAGTTTGGGCTAATAATATCATGACAGAAAACAGTTAATCTCTTCCTGAACCTTATACAAAGCAAATGTGCGAATAAATGTACCTTGACAGGTAAGGACAGCCTAAATTCCTTCAAAGCAGGGAAACCAATTGTTTTTGCTCATTTGTTCAACTAAGTTCCTTGTCGTATGCAGGTAGGGAAGCAAAGGAGAAACTCCTGCCTTAGAGGAGGTCACATCACTCAAGTGTTTTCTAACCTACCTTTCTCATATTACCCAATAAAACTCTTCATCCAGGAGATAGATGAATATAAATTTTCTTTATTTTGATTCATTAACTCATTTTCCTTTGCGTAAAAGGGTAAGATGGAAAATTCTTATCTTATTCTTCTATGATTAATTTCCCATTTAAAAAATTCTCTGATTTGTCCATCTTTTGCTAAGTTAACAGGTACTTAGAGAATGTCTACTATATAATACATGTGCCAAACTGCAAAAACTTGTGAGGAATACAAAGAAACTTGACATGGTCTGTCTCCTCATTATTTCATTATTTCCCATCCTACTTCATGGGTGTTCACTCCTTCCTCCCCTTTCTCCGTTTTGCTTTGCATAAAGAATTAGGTAATTAGTCCAAGATCACAGAGCTAGACCTAGAGTCAAGATTCATCACTTTCCGATTTAGTAATTTTCTGAAGGAAAACAGGAGAAAAATGGCAGGACACCTGTGGGGAGGTATCTCCCAGAGCTCATTAATATAGTTCTAAATCAATCTCAAGTTTCCCCACCACATCCTCGGCACCCACCCCACAATTCTTTTCGGTGTCATCCAATCTTTCTACCAGCAACTGCTTCTGTTTGGAAGTTTCTGCTCCTAGTTCTTTCAAATCAATCAGGTCTGTTTAGATGAAACCTGCTCCAGTTAGTTACTGTAGGACAATTCTCACCCCCTCCCCACTCCAAATATTCACTATCATAGCAGCATACTAATTGCTCTCACGGAACTTAATTATATATACTTACCTGTCAATTATAATCAAGACTTTGTGCTCCATGTAGATCAAAGACCATGTCTGCTCTGCTCACAGGATCTACCCAGCAGCACCTAGCAAAGTGCCCCATACATAATATTAATAGGTATCTCAGGTAGTAGACTGATCAACCTGCCCCTGTAGAAACTAAACTTCTGCTAAAAAGAATCACAATTTCTGACTGGATTAAAATGACTCAATACCCCTAGGCAAGGCCAGAAAAAAAAATCCTCTCTAGAAAAAGATATCATCTTAGGTCTCAAATTATTTCTTTTTTTAAAGATTTATTTTATTTTTTGAGACAAGGTGAGAGAGAGAAAAGGGGGGAGGGTCCAGAGCAGTCTCCATAGTTGTATATCATTAGTTGTAACATAGTTTCATTCCACACAGGTGGATGTGGGGCTGTGCAGGGTGGGAAATGAACTGGGGGTCACCCACATGGGAAGTGAGAACCTTCATTGCTGAGCCATCCCAGCGGTTACCAGTTACACCACAGTCAGCATATGGGGGGCTGCATGGGCCATGGCTAGGAATTGAACTCTGGACCTTGAGATTGCAAGGCAAGCACTCAACTTCTGAGCTATCCCGGCATCCCCTCAAATCATCTCTACAAACAATTTTAAAAACACAATGTCTGATCCATGAGGCAACAGCATGAGAACAAATAGAAAATAGGCCAGAACAGTACCACAGCATTAAGAATTTCATCCAAGAATCAGTTGTATACATATAATGTAATGGCAGAACTAAAAAAGAAAAAGGACCAAGCTGAAATTCTAAAACTGAGAAAATGTAATAGTTAAAATAAAGACCTTAATAGATGAATTTAAGAACAAATAAAATATAGCTAGAGAGAGAATTAAGGAAATGGAAGACAGGTCTAAAGGAAGTACTGCAGACTCTCAGTTAACTGGCACCTGTGGGGATTGGTAGATGCTTAATAAATGTAAGTAGACGCTCCGTTAACCGGAACTCAAGAAACTGGCACTCTCAAGCAACCAGCAAAAACCAGTTGCTTGAGGTGCTGGTTAATGGAGAGTCTAATGTATCTAGACTAAAGTGGAGGAAGGCAAGAGGATAAAAACATACAGAAGAGGGGCTAAGAGGTAAAGAGAATACGGTGAGATGATCTAACCTACATGTAATGAGTCCAGATTAAGAGCAAAGAAAGAAATAAGACAGAAGCAATATTTGAAGAGACAATGTCTGAAAATTCTCCAAACTGACAAGACATCAAGCCACAGATTCAAGAAGTCCTAAGAACCCCAAGCAGATAAATAAAAAGGAAAGCTGTATCTAGATATACCGTTTCCCCGAAAATAAGAGTGTCTTATACCGTTTCCCCGAAAATAAGACAGTGTCTTACCCTATTTCCCCGAAAATAAGACAGTGTCTTATATTAATTTTTGCTCCCAAAGATGCGCTAGGTCTTATTTTCAGGGGGATGCCTTATACGTATATCAGCGAGAGGCAAAACTGTAAGTAGGTCTTATTTTCGGGGAATGTCTTACTTTCGGGGAAACGTGGTACCAGCCATATATCTGAAAACCAAAGAATTAAAAAACATTTTTTTTAAAGTAGTCAGTGGAGATAAAGACTACACTAGTAGATTTTTGCAAAGATGGGTATAAAAACTCTTCCTGTTTCTGTACATGTATCTTTTATAACAAGAATGGCCAACAACATACTGAAAAAGAAAACTCTGAAATCAGTTACCACTAAAGCAGGACAAAGTATGCTGCCTATCATTACTATGATTTATTAATGCTTTAGAGCAGGGCCAGTGATCTCTGTTGTAACTATTCAACTCTGTTAAAAAATTTGAATCTAGGGGAAGCCGGGATGGCTTAGTGGGTTGAGCGCTCACTTTGCAGTGCTGGGGACTGCGGATCAAATCCCGGCCCCGGCCCCGGCCCCGGCCCATGCGGAACCATATGCTGAACTGGAAGCTCACCCAGTTCAGTTCTCTCTCTATCTCTGTCTCTGTATCTCTCTCTCGCTCTGTCAAAAAAAATTTTTTTGAATCTAGCATTATTCATATTTAATATCTTATTCTTCTGAGTTTTTCCCAACCATTTAAAAATATAAAACCAATTTCAAACTCAAATATCATACAAGGGGAAGCCAGGGTGGCTCAGCAGGTTAAGTGCTCGTTTTGCAGCCACGGGGACCGAGGATTGAATCCTGGCCCTGGCCTGTGTGGATGCACATGCTGAACTGAGGTGTGCTTCCCATGTGGGAGGCCACCAGTTTAGTTCTTGGCCCCTGGTTTGGCCCCTGGCTTGAGGGGTCATGCTTCTCATGCAGGAGGCCCCCAGCCCAGTTCCAGCCCTGCGAGCCCCCCTCACCCCACCTGTGTGGAACAAAACCATGTCTAAAACTGATGACGTACAACTACGGAGACTGCGTCAGGGCCCTCCCCCTTCTCTCTGTCTCTGTAAAAAACAAAATAAACCTTTAAAAATATATATAATACAAAAAAATTACAGTAGGCTAGATATGGGTGGCAGTCCATAATTTGCTGACCCGTTATAGAAGATTTAGCTAATGAAATGAGAAAACAAAATGAGATATAATTATTAGGGAACCCTCCCTGCAAATAACTTATTTGCAGATGAAAGACTATGTACTTAGAAAAAATTACATAGGTAAAAAAAAACTATTGTTGGGGAAGCTGGGATGGCTCAGCAAGTTAAGTGCTCACTTTGCAGCCCCGGAGCCCGAGGATCCCAGGCCCAGCCCATGTGGACTCATATGCTGAACCGGGGTGTGCCTCCAGTTCAGTTCTTGCCAGGGCCTATGCAGGAGGCTCCCGGCCCAGTTCCTGCCCTGCACAGCCCCGCGCCCACCTGTGGAATGAAACTATATGGAAAACTAATGCTGTCACCTATGGAACCTGCTCTGGGCCCTCCCCCTTCTCTCTGTCTGTCTCTGTCTCTCTCTCTCTCTGTCAAAAATAAATCTTTAAAAAACAAAAAACAAAAAAAACACTATTGTTCATAAACTAATGTTCATAATTTTAAACTGAAATGGGAACTTTCACTTCAGGACAAGGAATAAGCACATTATTCTCTACTCTTCCTATTCATTACAACAAAAACATCCCAGACAAGATTCATGATGCAACTGACAAAATAACTTGAAAAGTGGAATAAAGAAGGTAGATTGGCTAAGGACCATGATACATGAGAACTGACCCTGCAGGAACTTTCCTATTTTTTGTCTGGCTTGCCTTCTAAAATGTCCTGGCTTGAGATCTGGAGGGCCATAACCCCAAAATACTAATGAGCACAGGCAAAAAAGAGCCAAGAAAAGCCCGCTTTCTCTAGACAAAGGACCAGGAGAAGTACAGCTAAGTAAGACAGAAATACGAGGTGTGATAAAAAAAATATGGTGATGATGAATGCTGCCGCCGAGTGACATCCAACTTGGAAAGGCAGGGCTCTTCAATATAGGAATTGGCACGTCGAACCACAGTAATAGGTTGTGACAAGTTTCAACTTGTTCAGTGCAGTTAAGGTTGTGAGCAACGACTGAGAGAAAGTATGTTTTAAAGTGTGCTGTAAAATAAATCATGGATCACAAACAATGCAGTAACATAATTTTGTGAAATAAAAGCATTACAGTGTGCCCTTATTCATCTTATTCACTGGATCTGGCACCATACAACTTCTGGCTCTTCCCTAAAGTCAAAACGACCATGAAAGGTAAATGTATTGAACAGATCCAGGACATTGAGGCAGCCATCACAATGCTACTAATGACATGGAAAAGAACTTCTAGAAGTGCTTCAGAAAGTGGCAAGAAAGATGGGATAAGTGTGTTCGAAGAGAGGGGGATTAATGGCAATGTGTCATTTACTATAGTAAAATATTTTAATTTTAAACATTCTATTTTTTTATCATATCTTGTATTTTTTTTTTTTTTTTAAGATTTGTTTTTCTTGTTTTTCACAGAGAGAGACAGAGAGAAGGGGCAGCGGCCCAGAGTAGTCTCCTTAGTTGTACATTAGTTTTCTACAGTTTCATTCCACAGGTGGATGCGAGTCTGCACAGGGCAGGGCCTCCCGCTGGGAGGCACACCCTGCAAGCTGGGGGCCTCTTATATGAGAAGCATGCCTGGGGTGGAAGCCAAACCGTGGGCCTCCCACATGGGAAGCTTGCCCAGGCGAGAACCGAACCGGGGATATACCCCAGCTCAGAATGTGGGTCTGCACGGGCTAGGGCCAGGATTCGATCCTCAGACCCCAAGGCTGCAAGACAAGTACTCAACCCGCTGAGCCATCCCAGTTTCCCCAAACCTTGCATTTTGACCATACCTGTCCTAATCCAGACAAATAAGAACAAAAAGTGTGGCATCTCTCCCTCTATTTACTAGGTACTATGGCACAGAAACCCTGCCCTTTCTGCATTAATGAGACAACAACTTTCCCCCTCCCCAGGTTGTAGCTATAGAGAATATGGGTGGAGCCCCATCTTCCATTTTCACCCTGGAATAACAAGGTGGAATTCTAACCCCATCTCAAATAGAAAGTGGGGGGAGGATTACAATGAGAAGGGAGCTAAAGAAATGAATCCTTTAAATATGTGTAAAATATCCTGAGTGAACATGTGTAAAAGTGACCAGAAATGACAGCAAATGGTTTCAGAATTGAACACTGGCCTGGAACACCACCTAGGTTTCAGGTTGGCTTCTTGGTAGCATACAAGTAGGGCATACCAAAATAGGACAGTAAGACTTTGTAAACTAAACTGACTAATGAACTATAGCCAACAAAAGTGAGCTAGGGCGTACGCTCTAAACCCAAACAGGTGGACTGCCTGTTAAATATAAACATTTCAGTAGGAACCAGAACACTCAAATGTCTAGGATGTGATCCAAAATTAACTGTACTTGTTATATAAGGAACCATGAAAATCTCAACTTGAGTGAAGAAAAGGCAATCAATAGATACCAACACCACGATTATAGAGATGTTGGAATTATTTGAATTGGAATTATTTGAAAAGGATTTTAAAACAGCTACTGTCAAAATTACCCAACAAGAAATTTTAAACACTCAGCAAACAGAAGCTATAAAGAGTATCAAATGGAAATTTTAAAATTGAAAAATAGCTAAAATTGAAAAACTCTCTAGATGGGCTCCAAAAACCCACTAGATACCGTGTTCATGGATATGAAGGATTAACATCATTAAAATGTTCATACTACCTAAAGCAATCTATAGTCAATGCAATCCCAATCAAAATACCAATTACATTTTTCACAGAACTAGAACAAATAATCCTAAAATTTATATGAAACCACAAAAGACCCTGAATAGTCACAACAATCTTGAAAGAAAAACAAAGTTGGAGGTATCACACTACTTGATATCAAACTATATTATAAGGCCATAGTAATCAAACCATGGTACTGGCATAAAAACACATATATCAATGGAACAGACTAGTGAGCCCTGAAATAATTGACCTATATGGTCAATTAATCTATGACAAAGGAGTCAAGAAATATAATGAGGTAAAGATAGTCTCTTCAATAAATGGTGTTGGGGAAGCCGGGATGGCTCAGTGGGTTGGGCTCTCACTTTGCAGCCCCGGGGACCGTGGATCGAATCCCGGTTCCGGCCCGTGCGGAACCATATGCTGAACTGGGAGCTCTCCTAGTTCAGTTCTCTGTCTGTCTCTATCTCTCTCTCTCTCTCTCTCCCTCTCTGTCAAAAAAAAAAACCAAAAAACAATATATATATATTAAAAAAAAAAAAAAAAAAAAAAAAATAAATGGTGTTGGGAAAACTGGACAAATAAATGCAAAAAATGAAAAAGATCACTTTCTTATACCATATGTTGTTATTAATACAAGAATAAACTAAAAATGCATTAAAGACTTAAATGTAAAACCTGAAACATAAAACTAGAAGAAAACACAGGCAGTAAACTCTTTGACAATACCATTAGTATTTTTTTGACTGTATCTCAAGCAAGGGAAACAAAAGAAAAACATAACAAATGGGACTACATCAAACTAAAAAGTTTTTGCACAGCAAAAGAAATCATCAAGAAAACGAAAAGAGGGGAAGCCGGGATGGCTCAGTGGGTTAAGCGCTCACTTTGCAGCGCCGGGGAATGAGAATCGAATCCCGGCCCCTGCGGACCCATATGCTGAACTGGGGAGTTCCCCCAGTTCAGTTCTCTCTCTGTTTCTGTATCTTTCTCTCTCTCTTTCAAAACAATAAATAATAAAATAAAAATAGAAAAAACAAAAAACAGAAAAACTTTGAAAAGACAACCTATTGAGTGGGAGAAGATATTTACCAATGATACATGTGATAATGCGCTGATATTCAAAATTTATAAAGAACTCATATGGGGTGGTCAAGAAATTCTCGGAACTTAGAAAAAGAAGGGTAAAAAACACCAAAACCCTGTTCATTATTTTCCTTTTTAATATATTCACCCTTAACCCTAATACATTTTTCAGATCTTTCAATAAGTTTATTTATACCCTCAAAAAAATGTTTTGTTTTTGCCCTCAAATTGCAGCTTTAAACTCTTCATCGTGTAAATTTCTTCCCTCTAAGCTGTTTTGCCATATTTGGGAACAAACAGTAATCAGATGGAGCAAGGTCTGGACTATAGGGAGGGTGGTTTAACATTGGAAGCCATAGTTGTGAAGAGTAGCCAACACAATATTGCTCTTATGCATGGGTGTGTTGTCATGCAAAAACAGCACCCCTTTGGTCCATTTTCCTCTTCTTTTCTCCTTCATGGATTCTTTTAACTGTTTCAGCAACTGGAATAGTACTCTTCTCCAGTTATTGTGACACTTTTAACCTTGTAATCGATCAGCAGGATATCCTCCGTATCCCAAAAAACAGCAGCCATGATTTTCCCAACCAACTTCGAAACCTTGAACTTCTTTAGCGGGTGGTGTGCCTTTTTATGCCACTGCATGGACTCCTGCTTTGACTGAGGCTCATAATGATGAACCCAAGTTTCATCTCCAGTGACAACCTGCTTGAAAACTTCATCTTTGTTATCTCTGCAGAGGTCCAAAAACTGTCATGAACACCTTATGCACTGTTGTTTTTGAAGCAGCATGAGCATTCTCAGTACCCATCTTGCACGTTTTTTTTAAGATTTATTTTTATTGTTTTTGACAGAGAAAGAGAGAGGAGGGCCCAGAGCAGTCTCTCCATAATTGCATGTCATTAATCTTCTATATAGTTTCATGCCACAGGTGGGGGGCAGGGCTGCACAGGGCAGGAACTGGGTCAGGGTCTAGTCTCGCCCTGGTGAGAACTGAAGTGGGAGTACACCCCAGTTCAGCATATGGGTCCGCATGGGGCAGGGCTGGGATTTGATCCTTAGACCCTGGGGCTGTAAAATGAGCACTCAACCTGCTGAGCCATCCCGGTATTCCCTTGCACTGACATTTGACATCCTTAGATGTTGATGGAGAATATTCAAAATGGTTGTAGGTGATACTCTAATCATTTCTGAAAGCTGATTTTTGTTCAATCTGCCATCTTCCACTACAAGTTTTTCAACTTTTTAAACAATGTCTGAGGAAGTGGCCTAAATAGGGCATCCCAGACAGAGGTGGTCTTCAATTGACTCTCTGCCTTGCTTGGAAAGGCTATGCCACTTGTAAACCATGGATTTCCCAGGGTACAGTCCCTGTAAAATGCTAACATCTCTTCCAAAATGGTATGAGATGTTTTCTTTTGTTTTGTGAGGAAATTAATAATAGTGCAAAATTCAATTTTATTCATACTTGGGTTTTCTTTAAATTTGACATGCTTCAGTGATATCTGAAAGAACAAGGATGCAAGTAGGCTGAAATTTGGCACATATACTAATAATACGTCACATAATCAAACTGTGTGCATTAGTGCCCCCGCCTTCCCTGGTTCTGCAAATTTCTTGAACATCCCTCATATAACTTAACAACAAAGAACCACAATTAATCCAAATTTAAAAATGGACAAAGGACCTGAAGAGACATTTCTACAAAGAGGATATAGATAGCCAACAGATGATCAATGTCACTAATCATCAGATACACGCAAATTAAAACCACAATGAGATATCTCCTCACACCTATCAGAATGACTAGCATCAATAAATCAACAAACAACAAGTGTTGGTGAGTATGTGCAGAAAAGGGAACCATTATGCACTGTTGGTGGAAAGGCAAACGGGTGCAGCCACTATGGAAAACAGTATGGAGGTTCCTTAAAAAATTAAAAATAGAAGCTTATGACCCAGCAATTCCACCTCTGGGTATTTATTCAAATAAATCCAAAACTCTAATTTAAAAAGATATACAAGGATGTGCCATATGCTCACTGCAGCATTATTTACAGTAGCCAAGATATGGAAGCAACCTAGGTATCCATTAATAAACAATTGGATAAAAAAGATGTGGTACACGTATGCAATGGACTATTACTCAGTCATAAAAAAAAGAATGAAATCTTACCATTTGCGACAACATGGATGGAACTAGAGGGTATTATGCTAAGTGAAATACGTCATACAGAGAAAAACAAATATCATATGATTTCACTTATATGTAGAATCTATAAAACAAAACAAACAAAACAAAACAGAAACAGACTCAGATACAGAGAATATACTAATGGCTGCCAGATGGGATGGAGGTTGAGGGCTGAGTGAAAAAGATGAAGGGATTAAGAAGTATAAATTGGTAGTTACAAAAGTCACAGGGATGTAAAGTTCTGCATATGGAATATAGTCAATAATATTGTAATAACTATGTATGGTGCCAGGTGGGTACTAGACTTCTCAGGGTGATCATTTCCTAAGATATATACACATCTAACACTATGCTACACACCTGAAACTAATATAATATTTAATGTCAATTGTAATTAAAAAAAAAAAAGATCTAACTATGCTATCTATTAAGAAATTTAGGGGAAGCTGGGATGGCTCAGCAGGATAAGCACTTGCTTTGCAGCCCCAGGGACAGAGTATCGAATCTGGCCCCAGCCCATGCGGACCCATATGCTGAACTGAGGTGTGCTTCCCATGTGGGAGTCCCCCAGTTTGGCTCCCCACCCCTCCCCAGGTCCAGCCCCTGACTTGAGAGAGCGTTCCTCCCATGCAGGAAGGCCCCAGCCCAGTTCCCACCCTGTGCAGCCCCCGCCCACCTGTGTGGAACAAAACCATGTCAAAAACTGATGTACAACTATGGAGATTGCTCTGGGCCTTCCCCCTCTCTCGGTCTCTGTATGTCTGTCAAAAACATTAAAATTAAAAATTAAAAAAAATTTACTACAAATATACTCATTAGTAGTTAAAATAAATGGATTCAGTGTTTCAGGGGGAGGAAAGGAAGGTTGAATAAGTGGAAAACAAAGGATGTTCAGGGTAGTGAAATTATTCGGTATGATGCTGTAATGGAGACATGTCATATATTTGTCAAAATACATAAAATGTGCAATATAAACATTGAATGAGGGAAAGCCAATATGGCTCAGTGGGTTAAGCACTCACTTTGCAGCCCCGGGGACCGAGGATTGAATCCCAGCCCCGGCCCGTGGGGACCCATATGCTGAACTGGGGAGTGTCCCCAGTTCGGTTCTTACCAGGGTGAGACCCTGGTCCAGTTCCTGCCCTGTGTAGCCCCACACCCACCTGTGGAATGAAACTATGGAAAAACCAATGATGTACAACTATGGAAACTACTCTGAGCCCTCCCCCTTCTCTGTATCTCTCTCTCTCTCTCTCTCTGTGTCAAAAAAAAAAAAAAAATAAAAATAAAAAAAAAAAAGAATGAACACTACTATAAACTATGGTCTTTAGTTAATAATTACGTATTGATATTGGCTCATCAGTTGTAACAAATCTACTACACTAAAGTAAAATTTTAACAGGGGAGATGGGCAAGACAGGGTTGTGGAAAGGAGGTATATAAGAATTCTAGGGGATGCCAGGATGGCTCAGTGAGTTGGGAGCTTGCTTTGAAGCCCCAAGGTCTGAGGATCAAGTCCTAATCCTGGCCCGTGCAGACCCATATGCTAAACTGGGGTGTGCTTCCCATGTGGGGGGGGGGGGCAGTTCCCGCCCTGCAAGGCTCCACACCCACCTGTGTGGATTGAAACTATGTCGAAAAACTGATGATGTACAACTATGGAGACTGCTCTGGTAACCCCCCTTCTCTCTCTGTCTCTCTCTCTCTGTAAAAAACAGTAAAATAAATCTTCAATAAATAAATAAATAAATAAAACAATTCTATTTTCCACTTAATTTTTCTGTAAAACAAAAACTGCTTAAAATTTTTCTATTAATTTTTTTAGTGGATGAAGATACACCATGCAAATAACTAGTCAAAAGAAAGTGGAAGTAGCTATATTACTATCAGATAAATTATTCTTTAGAGAGAAGAAAATTATCAGGAACAAAAAGGATAATAAATATATAACGATAAAAGGGCCAAATCACCAAGCAGACATACAAATTCTAAATGTGTATGCACCAAAGAACAGAGCTTTCAAATACAGAAAGCAGAAACTGGCAGAATTGAAAGGAATGACAGGCAAATCAAAAATTGTAGTTTTGGAGTTCAACACCTTCTCTCAGTAATTGACAAAAAGCCACTAGATGGAAAACCAGCAACGATACATACAAACTGAATACCATCAATCAACAAATATAATCAATATTTGTAGGACACACCATCCAACAATAGCAGACTAGACATTTTTTTTCAAGCTCCCATAGAAAGTTCTTCAAGACAGACCATACCTTGAATTCATAAAACAAACCTTCACAACTTCAAAAAAGAAGGAATTATCACTACAGATAGAACAGACATTAAAAGAATTAGAGGATATCTAAACAACTCCACAAACAGAAATCCAACAATTTAGATCAAATGGACCAATTCCTTGAAAATCACAAAATACCAAAACTCCTACAACTATTAAAGAAATATTTAGCTTCTGAAAAATAAATCTTCAGGCCCAGATTGCTTCACTGGCAAATCCCATCAAACATTCAAAGATGGAAATAACACCAATTCTACATAATCTCTCCCAAAAATATTAGAGAAAGGAACATTTCCCAACTCTTATTTTTATACCAGCATTATTCTAATAACAAAACCAGTCAACAAAAGGAAAACGACACAAAAATTTCCCTCATGAAGAAACAAAAATCCTCATCAAATCAAATGCAACAATAAATATAAAAATAATAATACACCATGACCAAATAAAGTTTATTCCAGTGCAAAGCTGGTTCAATTAAAAAAAAAAATCAACATAAATCACTGATTCAAAAAAGCAACACGATCCTATCGATTGGTGCAGAAAAAGAATCTGACACAATCCAACAACCAACCATTCATGAAAAACTCTCAACCAAGGAGGAACAGAAGGAATCTTCCTCTACATGATAAAAGGCATCTGAAAGAAAGAAAAAAATAAGTAAAAAAGTTTAAAAAAAAAAAAAAAAAAAAAAAAAAAAAAAAAAAAAAAAAAAAAAAAAAAAAAAAAAAAAAAAAGGAGGAAAGAAAGAAAAGAAAATAAGGAAACATGAAGTCTGATTATTTTCCCCCTAAAATTATAAACAAGACCAGGATGTTTGCGATCACCACTCCTATTCAAAATGGTATCGTAAGTCCTAGTCAATGAAATAATGCATTGAAAAGGAAATTAAATTTTTCATAAATTAGAAAGTAAGAAATAAAACTGTCCCTATTTGTAGAGGGCATTATACTCTACACAGAAAATCCCAAGGAATCTACAAAAAAACAAAAACAAAAAAACCCCTCCTGGAACTAGTAAATTTAGCAAGGTCATAGGATATAAGGTCAACACAGAAAACTCAGTAATATTTGTATATACTAGTAAAGACTAAATGAAAAACAAACTTAAAAACATATCCTTTACAATCACTTCACAAAAAGAGGAAATACATAGGTATAAATCTAACAAAACATGTTAGGCTATATGTTGAAAATCACAAAACACTGCTGAAATGGTAAACAAATTAGACCTAAATAAACAAAAAGACATGCTGCACCCATGTTTTGGATTTACGACTAGCATGAAAGCCACCATCTTAATGGATGATAATTTTAATGCTTTTAATCACCAAAAACAATCTACTCTAATAGCTTGGAAATAAAATGCAATGGGTGAGAACCTGATATTAGCTTTCTTTTGTGAGGACACTAACTTAGGTGACACAGCCTCCTCACAGCTCTGGTTTTATTTCTCTTACCTTAGTTATTTGAACTGCATCATCCATTTCCACTCACTGGAATTCCATAAATACCTTTTTTTCAGTTGTGCCACCTGAAACAAAGAAAAAAACCTTTAGAAAGATAAAACAGCCCTATTTAATCACATGGACTATTCCCAAGGAGAGGATTATACTCTAATGCTTTATAGAGCTGTGCTGAGCATTCCATAAGCCACAGGACAAAGATTCATCTTAAATAGTTCAGATCACTGAAGAGCTCACGAGAATAGGATTCAATGAGAAATTAGGTCTTTCCATCGGAGGCAAGATGGAGCACTCCTCTCTCATCCCAACAATTAGATTACTCCACTGCAAAGTTGTTTTTGTATCATTAGGTGCCTCCAGGGAACATTTGGCTATCTTTAATTGTCTTATAAATCAAAGGACGGCTCCTGCATAGCAAAAATTATCCTCAAATGCCAAGATTAAAAAATCCTGCATAGGTCAAAGACCTACCTTCAGGTTCAAACTCTGTAACTCATTAGCTAAGTAGCCCAAGCCAAATCTATTAACCTCTTTAAGCCTCAGTTTTTAATCATGGAAAAGTAATAGTCTGAATTAAATGTTCTCTCCCATTCTAATTCTTACAGGACTACATATAATCAAATTTATGTTGAAATAATATCTAACTTTTAAGCATATACAATGGGCCAGACATTACTGTTTTGTGTTCTACTTCATTTAACCCTCAAAACAGCTCTATTAGACAGATGCTATCATTATGCTCATTGTTCAATAACCTAATGCACAGAGATTTATTTGATTGGGGTCACAAAGTGATAAACAGCAAGTCCAGGATATGAATCTAGCCAATCCGATTTTAGAGCCGTCATTCTTATTATCTTCTCCATCCCTCTGGACCTTTGGACATAGGATTAAGAAGCACATCTGTTAATTCACAATCCACTAAACACCATAGGAGACATCAGAAATAAACATCAGAAATAAACATCAGAAATAAAGAGACACCATTTCCCAGGTATAAATTAGCCAAGATTAGAAAAACAAAATTCAAAGCTGTTCAGGATGTGATTCCACACGTTGCTCATACGTTGCACTGATACTGTAGAACAGGGGTCTCCAACCCTGGAGCCACAGACTAGTACTGGTCCATGGCCTATTAGGGACCAGGCTGAACAGCAGGTGAGCAGTTGACAAGCATGCTAAGCTTCATCTGTATTTACATCTGTTTCCCATCACTCGAATTACTGCCTGAGCTCCTGTCAGAGCAGCAGTGGCATTAGATTCCCATAGGAGCACAAACCCTACTGTGCACTACATGTGTGAAGGATCTAGGTTGCATGATCCTTATGAGAATCTAATGCCTGATGATGAGGTGGAGATGAGGCAGTGATGCTAGCACTAGGGAGTGGCTGCCAATACAGGTTAACATTAGCTAAGAGGTTTGACTGCACAGACTATAATAAATCAATTGTTTACAGACCCATATCAAAACGCTATCAGTGAGTGGCAAGTGACAAGCTGCATCCGGTGGCATGCTTTATAGTGGCAAGTGAGTTGATATGCTTTAATTGTACAGCTGCATCTGGAGGCAGGCTTTAAGTCAGACTCTGACAATTATTTCAGTCCGCACATGGCCCACCCATTATTTTATTTACCACTTCTTCTGTCTGTGCCTCTTTCCTGCACTGTGTACTTATTTCAGATAGGACTGTCTAGTTGCAGGAAAACAAGCTCACGGCTCCCACTGATTCTGCATTATGGTGAGTTGTATAATTATTTTGTTATACTATATTATAGTGTAATAATAATAGAAATAAAGTGCACAATAAATGTAATGCACTTGAATCATCCGAAACAAACCCCCCCCCCCCCGCCCCCTGTCCATGGAAAAATAGTCTTCCATCAAACCAATCCCTGGTCAAAAAGGTTGGGGACCACTGCTATAGAAGACAACCTCTTTAAACACAAGGGAACTTCAGAATGTTCATATTCTTCAATCTGCTTTACTTCTGGGAATCTAGTCAAAGAAAATAATCCTAAATACATATAGCAAAGAACTTCAGTGACTGCTCAATGACTGGGGAATGTTGTGGTCCAAGGCCCTAACATTTCCATCTGGTGAGATACTCTTCTATTGGGCAATCAGGGCTAGTAGAGACTTTCAGTCAGGAGTGCACTTGAATCTGGTGGTTTCCCATACCCAATCCTACTCTTCTTTTTTTCTTCACTGGCATTACTTCCCTATGTCAACAAAAGAAAGTCCAAACCTATAGAAAAATTTTCTAAGTTTATCTGAGCCAAATCTGAAGACATGCCCAGAAGCAAGTTCTCAATGGACTGAGAAAACGCTCTGGAGACTGGCAGTTATTTTTCGTTTTGTTTATTTTATTGAGAGAAGGTGAGAGAGAAAAGGGGAGGGCCAGAGCAGTCTCCACCGTTGTACATCGTTAGTTGTGACATGATTTCATTCCACACAGGTAGATGTGGGGCTGCCTGGGGTGGGAACAGAACTAAGGGTCTCCTGAATGGGAGGCAAGAACCTTCACCGTTGTGCCATTCTGGCGGTTACCAGTTGCACCATAGTTCATCATATGGGTTTGCACAGGCCAGGGCCAGGACTCAATCCCCAGACCTCGTGGTTGCAAGGCAAGTGCTCAACCTGCTGAGCTATCCAGCAACCCCTGGCAGTTCTTTTAATACGTTTAGAATCAAAGGAGAAAATGTAAGGAAGGTTACATGAAATCCACTGGTGGTAGATTAAGGAGGTGGGATAAAAAGTGGTAAAATCTCTAAGGTTGGATAAAAAGTAACATGGAGTGATACAAACTTCTTTTACATTGGTAGGAATAGGATAGTTAACATTTACAGCATGTGAGCAACAGGATAACATTGAGGAGTTTACTGGTCTTATGTTCTGCTACCAGGTTGTGCCTCTGAGGAGTCTGGAAAAGAAAACTACTGTTATATTAAAGAAATATGTTACCTTAGATGTATAAGAACAATGGACAGGGCTCACTTAAAGACTGACCTTTGCTGAGGAAGCTATAGGTCTGGAATGTGACTACCCACCACGACTTGCCCAATTAGCAATTTGTGATCTGACCCTCCTGTGTGGTTTCTTTTGGTCACTGAGTTTGTCAGGATTGCCATGTGGTCCCTTGAGCTTGCCAGGTCTGTAGCCCCTTTTGCGTTTGTTTACCCTTATACTTTATCCCAGTCTGCATTCTAGAGAGCCAAACTGGCACATATATTAGGTGTATTTACATTGATGGAGAAACAAAAACCATTGGGGGGGGCGGGGGCGGGAGATCGCAATAAACAAACCAAAATGTTAACAATGGTGGAATCTATGTACTATCCAAGTATTCCTTACCTATCATCTATTACTTAAACGTAATTTTAAAAAACATTAAAGGAAGATTTTATGCTAGATTTTGCTCCTAAACAAATATTCTTACAATAGGAAAAATTGGTATGTTTTGTAAACAATGCCCAAATTTACTGAGGGGTGAATCACAACCAAAATGCTGGCATTGCTCAAAAAAAGCACATGCCCAGGTACTAAGGAACTGAAAAGTCAGATAGCAGACTAAAGACATCTCATAAGCTCAGCTTCCTCATGTTTTAAATCAAAAGTTGCACTAGTTTAAATTTAAAACTTTTGGAAGAGACTATGGAGCCTTTTCAGTTTACCCTCTTGTTCTCACAAATGAGATCGATGCCCCAGACAGGGTGACAGTGACTGATTAGGTGAGCAAAGAACAGTTGTTGGACTTGTTTCTCAATACCTAGGTCCATTTCTCTTCCCAGCTATACTGGTAATGTGTCTAAATGTAGGAAGCACATTTAACACACACACACACACACACACACACACACACACAAATTATCCCAGGAACTATTCAAAATCTAGCTTTTTCCTTTCTATGAAAACTGAATGATGGTCTCTGACACTCTCACACCAAAATAGTCTCAAGGCTTTATCATCTTAGTACCTCTCTTGAACAAACTACATCTCCAATGACTCCCCATCCCAGTTATCACTCCCACCTTCCTTCCTTGTCAATCTTCTCAATAATCCACCCACAACTGTCTCTCCTCCCTACCTCAAAGCCTTTGATATTCGCCCTTATTTGGTCTCCACAAGAACTGCTTTTGATAAAAAAGTGAACAATGACCTCCAAAGGAGAGTTCTCAATCCCTATTTATTCCACCAAACTGCAGGATCTGACCACTCCCACAATTCCCATCATCACTCAACCAGTGTATCTTCTCAACAGATCTAGAATTGCCCCTGAAATGTTGTTCTTCAAGGTACCAAACTTCTCACTCTGTACCAGTACTCCCAAATCTGGCTGTACATTAGAATCTGCTGGAGAGTTTTTAAAAAGTCCTGGTGTCCAAAGCACTACTCTCCCCATCCCAGCTGCAGGGAGAGTTGGGTTGACAGGGAGTGTCCTCGGCAGTGTCTGGGTTTGTTTTTAAGTACCCCCAATGTGCAGGCAGGGCTGAGAACCACTCCTCCATTCATTCTTCTAGATTTCATCTTTTTCCCCCCTTCTATCTCCAGCTTCAGTTCTCTTCAAAATCCCAGATCTATGAATGCCCTCACCATCTAGATCTGCATATCTCACAAGCAGCTCTGATTCAAATAACCAACACTCATTTTTTTTTAAAGATTTATTTTTATTGTTTTTGAGAGAGAGAGAGAGAGAGAGAGAGAGAGAGAGAGATACAGAGAGAAGGGGGAGGGCCCAGAGCAGTCTTCATAGTTGCCTATCATTGGTTTTTCCACATAGTTTCATTCCACAGGTGGGTGCAGGGTTGCACAGGGCAGGAACTGGGCTGGGGTCTCACCCCGGTGAGAACTGAACTGGGGGCACTCCCCAGTTCAGCATATGGGTCCTCATGAGCAGGGGCTGGGATTCGATCCTTGGTCCCTGGGTTGCAAAGTGAGCGCTTAACCCACTGAGCCATCCCCGCTTCCCCCCAACACTCATTTTATACTGTATCTGTTCCTCAATTGCTTACGGTAACTCTGTGGATAAAAACGAACCATCTATCCCAGGAGTCAGTAAACTTTTCTGTAAAGAGACACACAGTAAATATTTGGCTTCACAGACAATACAGACTCAGTCACAATTACTCAGCTCTGTTGTAGCACAAAAGCATTCACAGACAACAAATTTGAGCATTGTTGTAGTCCAATAAAACTTTATGAACACTGAAATATAAATTTTATATAATTTCCACACATCATAAAATATTCTCCTTTTGATTTTTTTCAACCATTTAAAGATGCAGTAACAATTCTTAGTTAATGAGCTTTGCAAAAACTCAGCTGGTCAGTTTGCCGATTCTGGTCTACCCCCTGGCCCAAGCCAGAAATCCTAACTGTCTCAATTCCCTCCTCTCTTTTAGCCATCAGAATCAATCATTACCTCTAGCAAAATACTTGTCACAAACTACTGCAATTGTTTATGGCATCCCTCAAGTAAGATACTTGAGCGTAAGAACTATGTCTTAATGTCAACAGAGACTAGCAGAGTCCCTAGAATACATGCTATGAGCAATCTATAAAATGGCTCTTTCTTCCTTTAAGTCTTTCCTCTAGTTCAAAATTAACTAGTATAGAGAAAATTCCACCACCATGACAGTCAATGGTATACCCTACTAATTTGACTTTATTCTAAGACATCAGTTTCTTTTTAGTTTAGCTTATTCTTGAACCTGATAGTATGGTTTAAAGGAAAAAGAAAAACAGTACATTTTAAAATGCATTAAATAAAGGATCAGGCAAACATGGAGAATATCCCTTATTAAGTACAAATAATAATAATCATTACTATTTAATGCTTTAATAACTGATTCATTTATGTTTTCTGGGTGTTTTTTCTGCTTTCAAGGCCAATGAATGTTGCTTGGATCTTTGAAACAATCAACTTGATCAAATCTTGGAAGATGTCAAGACAGTTGCTGGCTACCAATTAGAGATAACCCAACACATTGAAAAGCAACTGCTCAATAAGGATCAGGATTAACACCCCCTTATTAAGTGCTTATCATGTGTCAGGCACTGTGTCAAACTGTATAATGTACATTATTTAACATTATCTTCAGAAAAAAGCACAGTAAATAGATGCTTCACTTTGTAGATGAAGAAACTATGGCACAGAGCAGTTAAATAACTTGTGCACAGTCAAACAACTGGTAAGTGGCTAGACTGAGACTCAAACCTAGGTATATCTTATTCCAAAGTCTATGCTCTCACCCCCTGGTTGAATAAGGCCTATAACCAATATATAACAATAGCCACATGAGAAAAATGGCTTCCCTCTAGAAGAAGCTAAACGGAAAGTTTCAAAGCCCTACTTGAACTTTATCATAACTGTCAAATAATTACAAAACTCTACATACAGTAGGGATGTCCAACCTTCTGGCTTCCGTGGGCCATACTGGAAGAACTGTCTTGGGCCACATATAATATACATTAATATTAATGATGGCTACTGAGCTAAAAATAAAAATTGCAAAGAAAATCTCATAATGTTTTAAGAAAGTTTACGAATTTGTGTTGGGCCACATTCAAAGCCATCCTGGGCCACATATGTCCAACATGCAGTCCATGGACCACATATGGCCCAGGACAGCTTTGCATATGGCCCAAAACAAATTTGTAAACTTTCTTAAAACATTATGAGATTTTTTTTTTTAAACTCACCTGCTATCATTAGTGTATTTTATGTGTGACCCAAGACAATTCTGCTTCTTCCAGTGTGGTCCAGGGAAACCAAAAGGTTGGGCACCCATGCTCTAAAGTATAATACAATGTACACAGTGAGACTTTCTACTCATTGGCTGCCTGAATTAATAAAATAAACTGACAGACCAATTCCTTAATATAGCAGAAAATCCTACATCAATGGGAATTGAACCTTGTGGCAAATTGGAAAGACACTGCCATAGTTCCATTTCCTACTGTTAACAGAACCATTGCCAGGAAGTCCCACGGTTTTTATAGCAACCGCTGGTCTTGCTACTCACCAAGTTTCTGCCTTTTTGCTTCCTCAGGAAACACAGAGGAAAATCAGGCTCCTGGTCTTTTTTTTAAGATTTATTTTTATTGTTGTTTTATTTTTAATTGTTTATTGTTTTTGACAGAGAGAGAGAGAGAGAGAGAGAGAGATACAGAGACAGAGAGAGAACTGAACTGGGGCACTCCCCAGTTCAGCATATGGGTCCGCACGGGCCGGGGCCGGGATTCGATCCCTGGTCCCTGGGGCTGCAAAGTGAGCGCTCAACCCAATGAGCCATCCTGGCTTCCCCTGGTCTCGTTTTTAAAGAGGAGCTGCCATTTAAAAATAGAAATTAGGGATGCTGGGGCAGCTCAGTGGCTGAATGCTTGCCTTGCAATCATAAGGTCTGGGGTTCAATTCCCAGCCCAGCCAGTGCAAACCCATACACTGAACTGTGGTACAACAGGTAACTACCAGGATGGCATGGCAATAAAGGTTCTCCCCTCCCATGGAGGAGGCCCTCAGTTCTGTTCCTGCCCTGCGCGGCCCCACACCCACCTGTGGGGAGTGAAATTATGTCACAACTAATAATGTACAACTATGGGGACTGCTTTGGGCCCTCCCCACCTTCTCTCTCATCTTCTCTCAAAACAATAAATCTTAAGAAAAAATGAATATGTAAAAAAATGAATATGTAATTTTATACCTTGGCTGACACCTAATATTTCTCTAAACTCAATCTTTAAAGCATGGAATCTTGTCTTTTTTTTTTTTATAAGGCTTATTTTATTGTTTTTGACAGAGACAGAGAGAAGGGGGAGGGCCCAGAGTAGTCTCCATAGTTGTACACATCATCAGTTTTCGACATAGTTTCATTCCACACAGGTGGGCGGGGGGCTGAGCAGGGTAGGAACTGGGCTGGGGGGCTCCTGCATGGGAGGCATGCGTCCTCAAGCCAGGGGCTGAACAGGGAGGCGAGAACCAAACTGGGGACCTCCCGCATGGGAAGCACACCCCAGTTCAGCATATGGGTCCGAAAAGGTTGGGGCTGGGATTTGAGTCTCGGTCCTCCGGGCTGCAAAGTGAGCACATAAACCTGCTGAGCCATCCCAGCTTCCCCAGTCTTACCTTTTTTTTTTTTTCTTGCAATATAGCAATCTAGAAAATCTACTAAAACTCTTGAGCTAATAAAATCTAGAAAAGGATAAATGCTAACATCCTTTGAAAAGCTTAGTTGAGTCCTCAAGAAAGTAGAGAAAACTGTCAGTGTCATGAAACAAAGAGTGAATCAAAAGCCAGAGCTAGAAGTATGTGCTGACCTCTCTAGTGGCCCAGAAGATTTTCTTAAGACACTTCACTAACAAAGGGAAGTGGAGGAAAGGAGACAGAGGCAGGACAAAAGCAGAAAATGCCCTAGAGAAGGGTGGTGTGTTGGACCCAAGACCTCTTGCAAAGTTGTGGCCCCCCAAGGCCTATGCTCTCAGTGAAAACAGACAAGGGAAAAAAAATCCATTTTCATAAGTAAGAAGATTAGAAAGCTTCTCTACCTCAGTTGGAGCTGTGGGTGAGGTGAGGAAAAGGCTCCCCTTGAGAATTTGAAACCACGGAATTTATTCTATCTTACGATCCAGGACCCCACCACCACCACCACCATGGGAAACGAACAAAATTGGCCCATGCCAGTGACATCTCTACTAAAAATAAAAGTAAAACCACTGTGGAAAGGCAAAACCTCAACACAAAATGCATAGAATTCAGAAAACAGAATAGTTTCATAAAGACTATAAAATAACTGTGTTTAACAATGATTCAAGACAAAAGCATAAAAACTGTAAGGAAAGCATAAAACATATATATGTACTTACACATGCATCGGTATCTGTTTCTCTTCCTCTCTCTAAAATGTTGTGAGTTCACACTGGTACTTGATTCCAGTACAATATCTCAAGAATTCATTTTATTTTTTTCCCTTTCATATTTGTAACTACCTTCTCTAACAGAGAAACTTGAGTCCTATTATCTTAATGTTTAGTTAATTGCTCAAACCCCTCTACTGTTCTCAGTCTGTCTTTCCTTATGAGACTATGTACGCCAACCTTGCTCAGCACCACCTAATGGTTTTTAGAGTGAATTATTCAAAAAGGAAGAGCTGATTATCATTATTTGCGTATTAACCTACCTGCTATTAATTTATTTGTAACTCCAAATCAGCACTTGCTTTCACAGTCATTTATGGACATGACCATAAGAGTGAAAATTTTGTGTGGTTCAACATATGTCTTCCTCCTGAGGTCATACAAGGTGATACTCTGCCTTGTTGTTTCAGCTCGTATATTGTACAGAAGTGTCGTTTTTGCAGTTTATTTGGTGCCATGCTTTTTGTTATGCTTTTTATTGGTAAATTCATTGTTTAAAATGGCCCCCAAGTGAAGGGTTAAAAAAATTGCTGTCTAGTATTCCTTAGCACAGGAAGGTGTGGCGCATACTTATTAAAAAAATACACGTGTTAAATAAACTTTATTCAGTTATAAGTTACAGTGCTGCTGGCCATGAGCTCAGTGTTAATAATACATATAAAAAGATGAAGAGGAAATTTGCTGATCTGTATGTGAGGTCACCCCAGAAAGTACTAAGCTAACATCTACAGTGCATGGTGAATCTATGGAAGAGACAGAGAAAGTGGGTAAATTTGAGAAAAGATGAACAGAAAAAAGGCATAGTGAACAGTATTGTTGTTTGCTATGAGCACTGTTGAGTGTTTTTTGTCTCAAAAGGGTGTTTGATTTTGTTAAATGCTTTTTCTGCATTGAGAGATGATTGTGTTACCCCTTTATTAATATGGTGTATAATAACATTGATACACAGACTTTCAAGCTCTTAGCTTCTCTTTTATCCTACCTTTTGCATTTTTAAGTAAGGTTTATTATGAATGACTGTCAAGCAAGGCTGTACTGCAGGCATGTCTTCAGCATATCAGACACTGAGATTATCTTTTAAAAAATCAACTTTATTGAAAAATAGTCAATCTTCTTACAACAGAATGTACCCATTTTACATATATAGTTGGGTGATTTTGCAAAATTTATATACCTGAGTGACCATCACCACAGTCAAGATATATAACATTTCCTTAATTCTAAAAAGTTCCCTTGTGCCCTTTTCAGTCATTCCCCTGGACCCCCTTCCTAGGCCTCAGTCAACTATGGATCTGTTTTCTATTACTGTAAATTAGACTTGTCTTTTCCAGAATGTTTTTATTTATTTATTTATTTATTTATTTTTTATTGTTTTTTGACAGAGAGAGAGAGAGATACAGAGACAGAGAGAGAACTGAACTGGGGGAGCTCCCAGTTCAGCACATGGTTCCGCACGGGCTGGGGCCGGGACTCGATCCCTGGTCCCTGGCGCTGCAAAGTGAGCGCTTAACCCACTGAGCCATCCCGGCTTCCCCCAGAATGTTTAATAACTAGAATCATACACAGTTGACTCCTAAACACAGGTCTGAACTGGATGGGTCCACTTATAAATGGGTTTTTTCCAATTGACCATGCAGTTCAAACCCGCATTGTTCAAGAGTCAATTGTAGTATGTACTCTTTTGTCTGGATTCTCTCACTCAGGATGTTTTTGACATTCATCTATGTTGTTAGGTATATTAGTGGTTAATTCCTTTTTTTTTTCTTAGTAGTATTTCATTGTGTGAATATACTATAGTTAGTCATCTCTCAGTATGCACAGGGTATTGGTTCCAGGACTCCCCCTTCCTACACCAAAATCCTCAGATACTCAAGTCCCTTATATAAAATGGCACTTTGAGGACACCATGATAGCTCAGCAGGTTGAGCGCTTGCCTTGCAACCATGAGGTCCAGGGATCATATCCTGGCCCTGGCCCATGCAAATCCATGTTCTGCAATGCAGAGCAACTGGTAACCACTGAGACGGTGGTGAAGGTTCTCGCTTCCCATGTGGAAGGCCCCAGTTCAGCTCTAGCCCTGTGTGGCCCCACATCCACCTGTGTGGAATGAAACTATGTCACAACTAATGATGTACAACTATGGAGATTGCTTTGGGCCATCCCCCCTTCCCTCTTTCTCTCACCTTCTCAAACGCTAAAATAAATCCTTAAAAAAAATGGCACACTACCTGTATATACCTTTAAATCATCTATAGGGGAAGCCGGGATGGCTCAGTGGGTTAAGCGTTCACTTTGCAGGGCCGGGGACCGAGGATCGAATCCTGGCCCCGGCCCGTGCAGAACCATATGCTGAACTGGGAGCTCACCCAGTTCAGTTCTCTCTCTGTCTCTGTATCTCTCTCTCTCTCTCTCTCTGTCAAAAATAAATAAAGAAATAAAAATATATTAAAAAAAAAAAATCTGTAATATGCCATAAAAAAAAAAATTAAAAAAAAATCATCTCTAGATAACTTATAATACCTAATACAATGTAAATACTATGTAAATATTTGTTATACTGTATTGTTTAGGAAATAATGGCAAAAAGGTCTGTAATGTTCAGTAAAGACACAACTATTGTAGGTCTAGCTATGTAGTACATGTCAGCAACAATGTAACTCCCCCTCAACCCCACCATATTTTTTGATCCACAGTTGGTTGAATATGAAGGGCAGAATAGTTTATCTTCCACATGTTAATAATTGGGTTATTTCTAGTTTGATTTCCTTATAAATTAAAGCTGCTAGGAGCAAGTGTGCACAAGACTTCATGTGGATGTTTTTCTTTCTTTTAAATCTTTGGAGTAGAATTGCTGGATTTTATAGTGTTAAGTGTGTATGTTTAACTTTATAAAAACCTGCTACTGTTTTCCATAGCTTTACACTTTACATTTTCATCAGCAATGTGCAAGTTTCAGTTCCTCCATATCTTCTCCAATACGTGGTATTGTCAGCCTTTTACATTTCAGCCATAATGAAGTGGGTCTGTGGTAGTGTCTCACTGTGGTTTTCAGTGTCTTTCTAATGACTAGTAATGTAAAGCATCTGTTTATGTGCTTATTGGCCATTTGTATATTTGCTTTTCTGAAGTGTCATCTTAAATCCCTTTTTTTGTTGTTGTATTATTATTATTTTATGCTTCAGTTGTAAGAGTTCTTTATATATTCTGGATACAATGTATTTATTGATCCTGTATTACAAATGTAATTTCTAAGCCTATGGCTTGGTTTTTTGTTTTTTAATGATGTTTCTCAAAGGGCAGAAAGTTGTCATTTCAACAAAGTCCAAATTAATTCCTTTTTTAAAACAGTTTATATGCTTTTTGTGTCTAAAGCTAAGAAGTCTTTATCTGTGATAGAATTCTAAGATGACCCTTGATGACCCAATTTCTTTCCTGTGTGGGCAAGACCTATGAATCTGATGAGATTTTACTCCAGTGATTATGTCACATTACACGAAAAAGGGATATTAAAGATATTAAGTTACTCATCAGTTGATTTCCTCTGTCAAAAGGGAGAATATGCAGATAGGCCAAACCGAATCATATGAATTCTTACAATCTGGGTCCAGAAGTCAAATTTCTTTTCCAGGAAAGAAGTTAAAGGATTTGAAACATGAGGATTAAACAGGAGGAAGAGTTTTTCCATTGCTGGCTTTGAAGATGGAGGTGTCCATATGGCAAGTATCATAGATGGCCTCTAGCAGCTGAAAATAGTTTGTGGATGAAAAATAGCAAAGAAACAAAGATCCTGGTCCTACAACTGCAAGAAACTGAATTGTACCACAACCATGTGAACTTGGAAAAGGATCTTGAGTGCCAGATAAGAATACAGACTGGCAGATACCTTGAGTTTATCCTTGTGAGACCCTGAGCAGAAAATTCAACTCTGCCTGTGCTTCGGATCTCTGTTGTAATTTTTTATGATGCAATATAAAAATAATACATTGTTTCAAAATTGTGAAGTTTTCTCTTATGTATTCTTATGCTTTTAGCTTTTATATTTAGGTCTAGGTCTGAAATCTTTAAGTTAATGTTTGTGTACTGCATGAGACTAAGGGTCAAAGTTAATTTTTGTTCATATGGGTATCCAGTTGTGCTAGCACTGTTTGTGAAAAAGACTGTTCTGCTCCCACTGAATTGCTTTGGCTTTTTTTGTAGAAAATCAATTGATCATATATATGTGTGGTTCTATTTCTGGACTCTGTTCTGTTCACTTGGTTTGTACGGTATGTCTGTCCTTATTTATATCAATAGCATGCTATCTTATTCACTGTCAGATAGTTTTCCAGCTTTCCTTTTCTTTATCAGAACTATTCTAGGGGAAACCAGGATGGCTCAGCAGGTTAAGAACTTGCTTTGCAGCCCCAGGAACTGAGGACAGAATACTGGCCCCAGCCCGTATGGACCCATATGCTTAATTGGGCTGTGCTTCCCATGTGGGAGGCCCCCAGTTCAGTTCTCGCCCCTAGGTTGAGCCCCCAGCTTGAGGGGGCATGCCTCCCATGGGGGAGGCCCCCAGCCCAGTTCCCACCCTGGGCAGCCCCTGCCCACCTGTGTGAAATGAAACCATGTCAAAAACTGATGATGGGGGAAGTCAGGATGGCTCAGTGGGTTGAGTGCTCACTTTGCAGCGCCGGGGACCGGGGATCGAATCCCAGCCCCGGCCCCGGCCCGTGCGGAACCATATGCTGAACTGGGAGCTCCCCCAGTTCAGTTTTCTCTCTGTCTCTGTATCTCTCTCTCTCTCTCTGTGTCAAAAATAAATAAATAAATAAATTTATAAAATCACATAAGCTTATAAATGCAATTCAAATCACTTAAAAAAACAAACAAAAAAAACAACAACAACTGATGATGTACAACTATGGAAACTGCTCTGGGCCCTCCCCAGTCTCTGTCTCTGTCAAAAACAATCAATCTTAAAACAAAACAAAACTGTTCTAGCTATTCTAGGTTCTTCACATTTCTATGTAAATTTTACAATCAGCTTTATATCGTTTAGTTCTGCAGTTATTTTTCTAGATCAAGAAATTTTTTTTTCCATTTCTCTGTGCATTTTGATGAATTCTTTTTTTAAAATATATTTTTATTTATTTATTTATTTTTGACAGAGAGAGAGAGAGAGAGAGAGACAGAGAGACAGAGACAGAGACAGAGACAGAGAGAGAACTGAACTGGGGGAGCTCCCAGTTCAGCATATGGTTCCGCACGGGCCGGGGCCGGGATTCGATCCTCGGTCCCTGGCACTGCAAAGTGAGCGCTTAACCCACTGAGCCATCTCGGCTTCCCCATGATGAATTCTTCTGATACATTTTCCAGCTTATTCTTTTTTCAGCTGTGTCTTCTCCAGTGGTTACATCTATAAAATTTTAGATTTCAGTGACTGCTTTACTCTGGAAGTTCCATTTGGTTATTCTGGTTTTCTTCTTTTTAAAAAAGTGTTCTATGCCTTCCTTATGGTTTTGATGCTTTTATACTGAATCACTGTTAAACACACTTATTTTATAGTCTTTATGAGACTGTTAAGTCAGGTAATAAAAATATATATGTATTTTAAATATTTGATTTTTATTTAAAACATAAACATGCTTATTTATCTGTCAATATTTTGGTTAAAAAGCCAAGATCTGCTAATTCTGGGGTCCCCAACCCTCCAGGCCAGTTAGGAACCAGGCAGTACAGCAGGAGGTAAGCAGTGGGCAAGCAAGAGAAACTTCATCTGTACTTATAGCCTCTCCCCATTGCCTCATTACTACTTGAGTTCTGCCTCCTGTAAGATCAGCAGTGGCATTAGATTTGCATAGGAGCATGAACCCTATTGTGAACTGCACATGTAAAGGATCTAGGCTGTGCGCTCCTTATGAGAATCTAATGCCTGATGGTTTGTGAACTGCACATGTAAAGGATCTAGGTTGTGCGCTCCTTATGAGAATCTAATGCCTGATGGTTTGAGGTGGAGCTAAGGCGGTGATGCTAGCTGCAGGAAAACAAGCTCAGGGCTCCCAATGATTGCATTGTGGTGAGTTGTATAATTATTTCATTATATATTACAGTGTAATAAAAATAGAAATAAAGTGCACAATAAATGTAATGCGCTGAATCATCCTAAAACCATCCTCCCACACTGGCCCATGGAAAAAATTGTCTTCCATGAAACTAGTCCCTGGTGCCCAGAAGGTTGGGGACCACTGTGATAAATAATGTTTCACACTTTCTTTCTTGCATATATCATAACCATAATACACATCTGTGATTTCAAATTTTAATTTCTTTAAAGTGGAACAAGAACTTACAACTGTGAGTTGATTGAGTATGGAACTGTTAATATGATTCCCCCACCCTAATCTTTTATTAAAGTGTTCATGTTCACAATTAATAACACAGTAATTTGGGAGGAAGGGACTTGTGTTTATCCAATTCTTTCAAGAACTTCAACTTAATTTTCTTATAAACAACTATTTTTGTACTTGAATTTCATTAGTTTTTTATACTAATTAGATTATGAAATTACAATAAGTATAACTAGTATAGCATAAGCAAATTTGGAACATACTGACCCCTCAAAGTATAAAATTCAACTAGTGATTGAAGAAGGCAAGGTATACTAAAGAGTAGTCTACCAGCCATGAGTAATGAGTAGGTTCTTATTTTAAGAGCCATTCAGAACATTCTAGAGAAAGAATGAAGAGTGTGGTTAATTCAGCAATTTGGCTAAGTGTACTCTATAATCTGGTGATCATGTGATCATAGTCTAAATTAACAATCTTTATATATTCCACCCCCCTCACCTACATCCCACCAAACAGCCCACTGTTGAAGGACCACTTATTGAATACTCTATCCCTTTTTATTTTTATCACAATTCTAAATTCTCATACATGTTCAGGTCTGTTTCTAAACTTACTATTCTATTCTAAATACTTGCCTATTTTAACATGAATGAGAAACTGTCTTAAAAACCTTTAACTTTCTGATATATTTTACTGTCTGGAGAGTCAAGTATTACATACCCTCCAACTATTGCCCTTTTTAAAAATTTTCTCAACTACTGAATCTACTTTTTCAAATGAACTGTACGTGCAATCTGTCAAGCTCTCAGAAAAGTTCACCTCATTGGGCTTACAAAACAATTTGCACTAAACCTGTAGAATTAGGGGAGGATGACGTCTGTACAATATCTTAAAAATATTTAAGTCTTTTGCATTCAGGAACATAGCATAAATATCTAATTTATTTATATCTTTTTTTTTTTTAAAGTAACTCTTTTTATTTTTATTTATGTTTATATTTTTATTTATTTTTATTTTTGACAGAGAGAGAGAGAGATACAGAGACAGAGAGAGGACTGAACTGGGCGAGCTCCCAGTTCAGCACATGGGTCCGCACGGGCCCCGCACGGGCCGGGGCCAGGACTCGATCCTCGGTCCCCGGCGCTGCAAAGTGAGCGCTTAACCCACTGAACCATCCCGGCTTCCCCTATTTATATCTTTTTACAAATCCTCTGTAAAATTTTAAGGTTTTAATATTAGTCTTGCATATTTCTTATTAATTTGTGCTATCTTTTTATCTAAAGTTCACCATATCTAAAACTCTTAACTCTTTTATTTAATTAATAAAGTTAAAAACAAAAAATAAATTCCTCAAATTATACTTAGGAATGTTTTAAAATATTTTTTAAAAGGATTGAACATTAACAATTCTGTATTTTATAGTCCTGTTTAAATTATACAAAAGTCTTTAGCTAAAATCATTGCAGTTTTGTTTGGCAACTGATTATAATAATACTTAACTGAATCACTTATATCTGTTCAACATTCCCAACTAACCTCTGGGATGACCTGGAATCATTTGGCACCAACATTCCCAAAATGTATTATTAAAGAATCTCATGCTTTTAAAAGAAAGGATCAGAGAGAAAGGATCAGACCAGGGCTGGCAGTTGCCAAGAATGAGTTTACTGCCTGGTTACCATGACTGCATCAGTCAGTGACCTGTGTAAGATGTATCCTTGGAAACCAACTCTGCTTCCCTCAATTAAGGAAGAAAATAGGGAAAGAGAAAAAAGCTTCAGATTAATTTAACTTGTGTTTCATATGTCCATTGAACATGATAATCAGGGGCAAAAGTGATGCCTAATCAAACTTGTGAGAAAGTTACGTGGTACCTAGCAGAAAACCCCAAAATGGTTTTACAGACAGTATCTTATAATCTGTATACCATATTTTGGTTTCATTCTTTAAAAGATAACCATAATAGAAGCTGTACCAGTAAGAACTTCATGAACAGTATCTAATATGGAATAATACGTGGTATCCCCCTCCCCAGTAACCTTACTGTTCAACTTCATGTTATCATGTGAGAATTCTATATACTCTAGAAGTGTCCTTTGTTTTAGGTACTGTAAATTGTGAAATTTCAAAATGGAAGATTTTTCCAAGTTCAGGAGCAGACTGAATATACTTATGAAAATACCTATCCTTCATAAGTTACATATCTATTCATCTCAACTATATATTTTTTAAAAGATTTTTTGTTTTTGACAGAGAGACAGAAACAGAGAGAAGGGGGAGGGCCCAGAGCAGTCTTCATGGTTGTATATAATCAGTTTTCAACATGGTTTCACTCCACAGGTGGGGCAGGGGCGGGGTGGGGTACAGGGCAGGAAACAGGGCAGGGGCCTCCCACATGGGAGGCACATCCCCGGGAGCTGGGGGCCAAAACCGGGGGAGGGGGGCATCCCACATGGAAAGCTCACCCCACTGAGAACCAAACTGGGAGCCACAACCCAGTTCAGCATATGGGTCCACATATGACAAAGGGAAATGTAGAGCTGCGTAAAGTACAGTGAGAGCAGTGAGAGATTGTAATTCCCCCCACCCCACAAAAGATTACCTTCAAATGAATGATGTATAGGGAGGTATTAATCAGCTAGTACAGGGTCAGAGTAAATTTTTGAAAAAGCTATTCCTGATCACAAGTTATAATTTGCATTTCATTAACTAATATTTGGGAACTGGTGTCATTTAATTACACCATGATAACAGAAATTCATGCATATTAGAACTGAGCAGATTGATAACTGAACTCTCTTGTATATGTTTTGTGTATGTTTATATGTGTATGTATATATGTATAAAAATATAAACTCTCCAACTACAAACCCCAACATCTGTGTTTCCTCTCCTGCCCAGTAAGGGGTCGTTCCCACTACAATAGTAATAAAGACTCTCCCTGTTTTCCCCTCTCTCCTTGTGCTTCCTGACTGACCCTTGGTTCTTTCCCCATATGGCCCTGCTTAGCATAGTGTCCCACCTGCTTCTGGGAAATTATGAGTAATAAATGTCTCTCAACAGGACTAATTTCTTCATGTCATCATTCAGTTATACCTATAAATTATACCATATATACACTTTATAACAATATCCTACCCGTTCTCTAATAGAGCCTAAGAGCAGTAACACCCCAGTAGCAAGGAAGAAATCTGGTGTCCAAATCTTATTTTCTAAATGCATCCTCTAATAAAAGAAACCACAGTTCCTTGATAAAATAGTTGATTCTAGGACTTGGGCAGTGGAGGTACAAGATGAGCATGGAAAATCTCATGCCAAAAGAAAACTAAGTGATGGAAGAATTATGGGGACAGGGAAAAAGGGCACAGAAGCCATCTTGAAAGGATTCTGGGATAATTCAAGCATCAAAATAAATAAAAAATGAATAAAATACAAATCCAGGAGTCCATGTTGATATGTTTAAATGACTAAGAAAAACAAACAAACAAAAAACCAGGAAGAGAAAGCTGTTCCTTTCAGTGAAATGCCATATGATAAATGCAAAGGGAATGATGAAATTTTTTAAATTCACCATCTGGCAACCACTATAGTAATAACTGGTTCAGGCACAAACCATCGATGCAGGCAGGCTAAAATTAGTAGGTGAAAATTTGATGTGAAATGGGCTATTTATATAGCCTCAAAGTATTCCACAAAATACATGTTATTTACTAATAATTAGTAATTGAAAAATACTTTTGAACTAAATTTACAGTGTATAAACTTGTCAGACAACATGTTTAACTAAGTGATAAAATTTAACATAATCAGTAATGGTTCAAATTGACATGCACTTCCTGATATGATGCAGTGAGAAGAATATAACATGTCTATGGTACTCCTGACAGAAATGCATAACCTAAATCTGTTTATGAGGAAACATCACATTAACTCAAATTAAGGAACATTATACAAAGTAACTGGCCTATTCTTAAAAAAAAATGGCAATATAAATGAAAACAAGTAAAGGCTGAGGAATTATTCCAAATTGAAGGAAACTGAAGAGACATGACAACTATATGCAAGATATGGTCCCAAATGGTTTCTGAATCAGAAAGACAAGGTGAAAAGAAAGAGGTTTTTCTGTTTTTGTTTTTGAAGGGGGAAGTTGGTTTTTTGTTGTTTTTATTGTAAATAACAACTGAGAGAACAGTGATATTTGAGTGTTGTTTATAAATTAGATAGCAGTATTATATCAGTATTTATTTCCTGATTTTAATGGACGTGCTGTGGTTACCGGTATACAGGAGAGTGTCCTTGTTTTTTAGGAAATACATAATGATTTAGAAGTATTAATAATAGAGCATTATATCTGCAACTTAGTTCTCAAATGATTCAGAAAATTCTACAGATAGAAGGATAAAGTTGACAAAAATAAGATAATTATAATATAATAGTAACAATTTTACATTACCAATGTAGAATCTGGGTGACGGATATTCTAGGCCAAACAGCAAATAAATATCAACAATTTCCAAAGGCTTGAAATCAGACAGACCATACTGTTTAACCACAATGCAATTAAACTATAAAACCACCACAGAAATATAACTAGAAAAACCTCATATTTGAATATTAAAAGACACTCACAAAAAAACCATGGATCAAAGACGCAAGCCAAAATAGAAGTTAGAAAATAGCCTGGGGGAAGCCAGATGGCTCAGCAGGTTGAGCACTTGCTTTGCAGCCCCGGGGAACCAGGATCAAATCCCGGCTCCAGGTTGTGCAGAGCCATATGCTGAACTGGGGTGTTTCCCATGCAGGAGGCCCCCAGTTCGGTTCTCACTGGGGCAAGCTTTCCATGTGTGAGGTCCCTGGTCTGGCCCCCAGCTTGTGGGGGTATGCCTCCATTGTGGGAGGCACCAGCCCTGCTTGCAGGGCCGCTGCCCACCTGTGTGAAATGAAACTATATGAAGGACTGATGACATACATCTATGGAGACTACTCTGGGCCCTCCCCCTTCTCTCTGTCTCTCTCTGTCTGTCAAAAACAATAAAATAAATCATTAAAAAAAAAAAAGAAAAAGAAAAAATAGTCTTAACTAATATTGGAAAAAAACTCTAACCATAATACTAGTAATCTGATGCCATCAACATACAAGATAAAAATAACACAGTACAGATCATACCAAATTGTGTTTAATATTAAAAATTAATGAAAGGTAGTCGCCAGGGGCTAGGAGAAATGGGAAGTTATTGTTTTTAAAGATTTATTGTTTTTTAAAGATTTATTTTTATTGTTTTTGACAGAGAGAGAGAAAGAGAGAGAGAGAAAGAGAAAGGGGAGGGCCCAGAACAGCCTCCATAGTTGTACATCAGTGGTTTTTCCACATAGTTTCATTCCACAGGTGGGCATGGGGCTGCACAGGGCAGGAACTGGGCTGGGGTCTCACCCCGATGAGAACTGAACTGGGGGTACTCCCCAGTTCAGCATATGGGTCCGCATGGGTTGGGGCCAGGATTCGAGCCCTGTCTCCAGGGCTGCAAAGTGAGCACTTAACCCACTGAGCCATCCCAGCTTCCCCTATTTTTATTGTTTTTGACAGAGAGAGAGAGAGACAGACAGACAGACAGACAGACAGACAGACAGACAGACAGAGACAGAGAGAAGGGGGAGGGCCCAGAACAGTCTCCATAGTTGCACATCATTGGTTTTTCCACATAGTTTCATTCCACAGGTGGGAGTGGGGCTGCACAGGGCAAGGACTGGAACGGGACTCACCCTGGTGAGAACCAAACTGGGGGCACTCCCCAGTTCAGCATATGGGTCCACATGGGCCAGGGCCGGGATTCGATCCTCGGTCCCCGGGGCTGCAAAGTGAGCACTTAACCCATTGAGCCATCCCGGCTTCCCCAGTTATTGTTTAAAGAGTAAAGAGTTTCAGTTGGGTATGATGAAGCTCTGAAGATGGACGGTGGTGATGGTAGCAGCAATCAACGTGAATGTACTCTGAACTGTAAACTTAAAAAGTTACAATGGTAAATTTTGTTACATATATTTTACAATAAAAAATTAAATAAACAACGAACTTAAAAGAAAAAATAAGAGGATTTTCTCATAAAAATGACTAATGTACCGGTAACTCATATTGACAATTCATAGAAAAATTACATGAATATCAACAGATGCAGAAAAATCATGGGATACAACATACATTCATAAAAAACTCTTTGTGAGGGGGAAGCCGGGATGGCTCAGTGGGTTGAGCGCTCACTTTGCAGCGCCGGGGACCGAGGATCGAGTCCCGGCCCCGGCCCGTGCGGAACCATATGCTGAACTGGGAGCTCCCCCAGTTCAGTTCTCTCTCTGTATCTCTCTCTCTCTCTCAAAAATAAATAAACAAACAAACAAACAAAAAACAATAAAATAAATCTTTAAAAAACAAAAAAAACACACACAAAAAAACACCTCTTTGTGGAAAAATGGAAGGGAATTTCCTTAATCTGATATGGTATCTACAGCCAAACTCCCCTAAGAGTAACAGGGTTGTATTCGACAAACTCCTGCCAGATAACACTCATGGAATATAAAATCTTGTACCCTTTTAAAATTCTATCACAATTATTTGAAATGAAAAGGCATAAAAAGAACTTACCTCCTCCATGCCAATAAACAGTTTTTTAAAAAGATTTATTTTATTGTTTGAGAGAGACAGAGAGAAGGGGGAGGGCCCAGAGCAGTTTCCATAGTTGAACGCCATCAGTTTTAACAGTTTCATTCCACACAGGTGGATATGGAGCCCCATGGGGCAGGAACTGAACTGAGGGCCTTCCACACGGGAGGCGCACCCCAATTCAGCATATGGGTTTCCATGGGCCAGGGTCAGGCTTCCATCCCCAGATTGCAAGGTTGCAAGGCAAATGCTCAACCTATTGAGCTATCCTGGCATCCCACCAATAAACATTTTTTGATGTAAAAAACAATGACCTCAACAGAATAAACAGTTCTTCTAAGTTACTATCAGAAAAAAAATAACTCAGGTCAACAACTTAAAAATCAAAATCAGGGATGACTCAGTGGGTTAAGTGCTCACTTTGCAGTCCTGGGGACTGAGGATTGAATCCCGGCCCCGGCCCATGCGTACCCATATGCGGAACTAGGGAGTGCCCCCCCCATTCGGTTCTCATCGGGGTGAAGACCCCGGCCCAGTTCCTGCCCTGTGCAGCCCCTTGCCCACCTGTGGAATGAAACTATGTGGAAAAACCAATGATGTGCAACTATGGAGACTGTTCTGGGTCCTCCCCCTTCTTTCTGTCTCTGTATCTCTCTTTCTCTCTCTGTCAAAAACAATAAAAATAAATCTTTAAAATCAAAATCATCATTTAGGGCAGGAATTTAATATCCAACAATTACTTTAAATACTACAATTCTGTTTTCTATAGTTTCCTTTTCCAAAAGTTGTTCTGTTAGACCACCAGGAAATCAAGCTGATTATCTTTCTATAGCTAAAATGAATACCTGGGCAGTTCAACTTTGACATTTTTTCAGATTAAGCTCAGTCAAGTCATTCTCTCTTCAACTGTAAGAAGATTGAAAACTAATTCTAATCTACCCATTCATTTGTGTGTTGGAGCACCAGAACTTTTTTTTTGATAACCATCTCGGTCTCTCCTGAAGTTGCTCCATCTAAAGGTAAGAGTCATCACCTATTCAAAGAAGTGTTGTCTTTAGACTCCTTCACTGTCAAAGTTGGATTTCTCATTAATCAGTAATAGATTTAAAGTTTCTTTTTCTAATTCAATAAAATTCGATTATGAGAAATGATATGTAGAAAACTGCCTTTTGTTTGGGCATTTAGGGACTCTGCTTAGAATGAGTGAAGCTGTAACAAGATCTATAACATCATCACTACTGCAGGGTTTCTCAAATTTGAGAGATAAAGATCCCTTTTAAGGGATAATAAAATCAATCAATCCTTCTTTCCTTCCTTCCCTTCCTTTCCTCTCTCTCTAATTGTTAAAAGTTTATTGGGGTGACATTGGTTGGTAAAGATTACATAGGTTCCAGGTATATAATTCTACATTACATTGTCTATGTATTGCATTATGTGCTCACCATCCAGAGTCAGTTCTCTTTCCATCACCATATATTTGATGCCTCTTCCCTACTCCCCTATCTCCCCACTCACCTTCCAATAATAAAATTCTTAACACACCTCCAATGCTAAGTTTAACTTTTTTATTAATGAATATAAACATAAACTGCCACCATATGGTTATAGAACCAAAACAAATCTATAAATTGAATATAAAAATAAAAAACTAATGAAATTCAGGGGATGTCAGGATGTCTCAGCGGGTTAAGTACTTGCTTTGCAGCCCAGGGTCCAAGGATCGAATCCCAGCCCCAGCCCAAGCAGACCCATATGCTGAATTGGGGTGTGGTCTCAGTTCTCGCTGGGGCAAGCTTCCAATGTGGGAGGCCCCCGGTTCAGCCCCCAACTCACAGGGGTGTGCCTCCCATATGGGAAGCCCTTGGACTTGTTCCTGCCCTGCGGGGCCCACTCGCCCTCCTGTGTGGAACGAAATTATGTTGAAGGCTGATGACGTGCAATTATGGAGATGGCTCTGGGCCCTCCCCTTTCTGTCTCTCTGTCTCTTTCTCTCTGTCAAAAACAATAAAATTGGGAAGCCGGGATGGCTCAGTGGGTTAAGCACTCACTTTGCAGCCCCGGGGACCGAGGATCGAATCCCAGTCCCGGCACCGGCCCGTGTGGACCCACATGCTGAACTGCGGAATGCCCCCAGTTCAGTTCTCACCGGGGTGAGACCCTGGCCTAGTTCGTGCCCTGTGCAGCCCCGTGCCCACCTGTGGGATGAAACTATGTGGAAAAACGAATTATGAGGAACTATGGAGACTGTTCTGGGCCTTCCCCCTTCTCTCTATCTCTGTATCTCTCTCTGTCAAAAACAATGAAAATAAATCTAAAAAAACCCCAAAAAACAAACAAAAAAACCCCACAAAATAAATCTTTAAAAAAACAAAAAAACTATAATGAAATTCAAATTAACAATATTAAGAGATAACAACAGATTTAATGCAGAAATTAAGTCACCACTCACAAAACAAATAGGGTATTGACTACTACAGTTTATTTTAGCTTGGCATGTCTAAATATATATGCCATATGATACTAATTCTCCCATCACTTTCTCATTCAAACAAGCTGCCCTGTGTGCCCAACACTACTTGGCTTTCTACTGGTCCCACAAACTACTTACGTCCAAATAAAGAAGTATATAACCAATGATCCTAAACATACACACAAATAAGAACACTGAAACTATGTGGCAATACTCAATTATAAGATGAGCAGTAACTTATATGCTTATATTTCAGATTACTGAAATATAAAAAAAAAATCGATTTGAGTCTATTGAGACCTCTCTTCAAAATTCAGGAACTCCCAGTTGACATAATGCACTACATTGACTGTAGAGGTATTATTAAAAACATCCTCCAGCATATCACAGAGTACCCCTTTTAAGAGGAAAATGCCTCTCACTTTAGTAGCAGGAAAGGCTATTTTTCACAGTTGATGTTGGCTTATACCTAGTAAGTCAAACAAATCTCTTGGAACCTCTCTGCTTTGGCTAATATAACTTGAGCTCTCAATATGTGTGGACAGTCTTCTTTAAATAACTTCATAGGATATAACAAACTGCACTCTCTATATAACATACTCAGGTTACTACATATTTAAATTTTATTTTATTTTTTGACTAGGTAATCAAGCAAATATTATAAAATTCAAAGAATACAAAAGAAAATACACTAAATAGAATGTTTCCTTCCTACCAGCCAATCAGTTCCCCACCCTCAGAGGTAATTATTATTACCAGTTTCTTTGGTGTTTTTCTAGAGATCTCCTAAACACACATTCTCTAAATATACACAACACACACACACACACACACACACACACACACACACACACTATGGTATTTATACATACTGTAATAAATTACTTCAAATTCTCTTTAGAGTGAGCTATACTGTAAGTACCGGATTCACTGGTCCTAATATTTAAGAAATTGCATTGTTTTAGAATTAAATACTTTTAGAGATAGAAGGATCTTAAACCATTAAGGTCCCTTATTTTATAGATGAAACTGTGATCCAGAGAGACTTGCCTAAAGTCACATGGCTAATTAGTATTACTAGAGACAGAGCTAAGGTCTGTTAACTCTAAACTTCTCATTCATTCAAGGTGTACTCAAATTTCTTTACATTTTCCATAATCATCAGGTGTTTGTCTTAACACGTTGCGTACGGCGGAGTTTAAATTCCTCATACCCCTCTGTTCCGGCAGGTATTTAAATGAGACCTTGTTGAAATGAACTCTTCTCTTTAAAATGCTATTGCTTCTGACCTCAATGGCAAGGGAAGTAAAAGCACAAATAAACAAATGGGACCTTATTAAGCTAAAAAGCTTCTGCACTGCAAAGGAAACCATCAACAAAGCAAAGAGGCAACCAACCAACTGGGAGAAAATATTTGCAAACAATGCCTCTGATAAGGGGCTAATATCAAAAATATATAAAGAACTTGTACAACTCAACAAG
>PVKE010007311.1:0-51133 GCA_004027555.1 Craseonycteris thonglongyai | reverse complement strand
TGTCCACTTCCACGCTGGGTAGTGACATCTTCACATCGGAGGCCGACACTTCCCCTTTGTGACCCATGATGTCCACCTGGGGGCCCTTGAAGTCTACTTTGGGCATCTTGATGCTGGGCATCTGCACCTTGGGCAGGTGTCCTTTGAGTCTGGCTTTGATGGCGAGTTCCTGGAGCTCTCCCTCAGGCACATGGCCCTCCGGGAGCTTCACACCAAGCTCACCAGTCTTCACATCCATGTCGACAGATGGCAGCTCAATGCTGTGGTCACTGGTCTTGACACTGGCCTGGATGGAGGGCTGGTGCCCGTCTGCCTGTAACTGGGGCCCAAACACATCCAGCGATGCCTCGATGGACTTGCCTGGTACAGACACGCCAAAAGATGGCATCTTAAACTGGGGCATTTTGAATTTGATGTCTCTGGAAGCTACTTCCTTATCTCTGAGGGTAATGTCACCCTGCACATTTTCACGTGGAGTCTGAATGGCCACTTTCCTGCTGGTTAGTGACAGATCCATGTCAGGGGCAGTCCCCTCCCCTTTTGTATACTTCAAGTCCATTTTGGGCCCTGTGACATCCACCTGGGGGCCCTTGATATCCACCTTGGGCATTTTGATGCTGGGCATCTGCATCTTGGGCAGGTGGCCTTTGAACCTGGCTCCTTCTGCTTTGCCCTTCAGCTCACCCAGCCTCATCTCTCCCTCAGGGAGGGCCACCTCCACCTGGTCCCCAGGGAGTTCAAATTCAGCAGATGGCATTTGCACACTACCCTCTGGGGCTTGGTTCTCACCTCCCAGGCAGGGCATGGTCACCTCCCCTGTGACCTTGGGCACAGGCACATCCACAGATGTTCGCAAATCCTTGCTTGGTGTCGACACACCAAAGGACGGCATCTTGAACTTGGGCATTTTGAACTTCCTTTCTCTGGCTGCCACCTCCTTGTCTCCCACAGAGATGTCACCCTCCAGCTGGGTGACTGGGGCCTGGATGTCCACTTTCCCACTGGGCAGTGACACCTCAACATCTGGGGCAGCTATCTCCCCTCTATCACCCTTCAGGTCAACTTTGAGCCCTGTGGTGTCCACCTGGGGACCCTGGAAGTCTACTTTGGGCATCTTGATGCTGGGCATCTGCACCTTGGGCAGGTGTCCTTTGAGTCCAGCCTTGATGGCGGGTTCCTGGAGCTCTTCCTCAGGCACATGGCCCTCCGGGGTCTTCACGCTCAGCTCTCCGGTCTTCACGTCCATTTCAACAGATGGCATCTCAATGCTGATGTCATTGGTCTTGATGTCAGCCTTAATGAAAGGCAGGTGCATGTCTGCCTGTTCCTGTGGCCCAGACACATCCACCGACACCTCGATGGCCTTGCTTGGTGCAGACACGCTGAAGGACGGCATCTTGAACTGGGGCATTTTGAACTTAGTGTGTCTGGAAGCCTCCTCCTTGTCTCCCACGGAGATGTCCCTTTTCATGTCCTCATCCTTCCCTCTCTCTGCTGTTATTTTTGGTGGACGTTTCACTGTGCCCCCTTTTTCTCCATAACCCTCTTCTGAATCCATCTGTAATTTTACCAGTGTGACCTGTTTGTGTTTCTGATTTTTCATTTCTAGTTCTTTTTCCTGTGTTTCTGTCACTGACTTTGCCTCCTTCCCTGGGGCCCATCCAAATGAGGGCATTTTGATCTTCAGCATTTTCATTTTTTCCTCCTTTTTCTGTCTGTCCCTATCCCCTCCTGTGGTATCTCCTTCTTTCAGCCCCGCCACATGCTGTTCTGTCCCTACCTCTTCCCAGTCTGGCCGATACACTGCAGGGACTGTGTCCCTCTTCGTGTGTGTGCTCTGCTCACCCTCTCCAACCCCCTGGGTGGCAGTTCCATCCTGCTGTAGCCCCAGCTGGGGCACCATCATGCCTCCTTCTGTCCCCAGCATTTTCTCTTTGGAAAATACAAATTTGGGTGTCTTTAAGGTAGGTATTCGGATATGGAATTCTGCTTGGTGGTCCTGCATGTGGCCCTCACCTTCTGTGTCTTGCAGAGGCCACATGACCGTCCTCACATCCAGCCTGGCTTTCCCTTGGATCACAGTCTCCTCCTGGACTTTTCCCTCCACTGCCTTCCTTCTGCGTCCAGGTGACATGTCGGCCCCACCCCCTGAGGCTCCTTCGCAGGAGAGGCCAGGCTGTGTGGGCCACTGTGTAGTCAGAGCCACTGTCCCCTGCTGGGCCCCTGCTGTCCTGTCAGCTCTCCTGCTGCGGGTACCCACCTGGGGCTCCTGTCGGCTGTCATCCGGCGACCCGGTCTTCTCCAGTACCCCAGTCTGGACAGTCTCACCCTGGGCCCCTCTGTCTGGCTGCCCGACCAGAGGCAGGCCCTTCCCTGAACCCACCTTGAACCTCAGGTTGAGAAACCTGCTCCTGAGCTGGCTGCCTGCCCCCGCCTTCTGTTCCTGCTCATCTGCCGGGAACTGGACCTCCGTGTCCGAGCTTGTGGGGGACCCGGCAGGGGCCTTTCCACGCTCGTAGGCCTCTGAGGAGCTGTGTGACCTCCGGGGCCCTCGCCCGCACCTGCTCTTCATGGCTTGAAATTTGGGCCAGGAGAGCCTGTCCTTCTGGGGCTGCCTGCCTCTGGCCTCCCTGGGCTTGCGGATGAGTCTCTCTTGGTCCCCATCACTTTCCACCATCTTCGTGGGCGTGCCTGTGGTCCCATCAGCAACATCCTTGTCCTGAAACATGGGGACAATGAACTGTTGGTGCCGGCATAGCAAGTCCATGCTCCTGGGCTCAGGGGATAGAGCGGGGCAAACCTGGCTCCTCACCTGCTTTTCTGTAGGTCTGGGGCCATGCCAGGCACTGGTGGCAGCTGTCTCTGCATCCCCTCGGGCAGGAAGCTTCCGTTTGACTTTGAACTGAACCTTGTACGGCTCCGAGTACTGAAGGATTTTGAGAGCATCTTCGTACTTAATGTTGTCAAAGAATATGGTGGCACTGAGCAGCTGGTCCCCTAGACGAGGACAATGTGGGGCTCAGGCCTTTGTCCCCTGCCTCACGGCCACTACAATGGAGGCCCACCTGTATGCGTGGAGGAGAAGGGTCTCCAGGTTGCTGCCCAGCCCCCACCCTCCACTGAGCCCAGAGGGGGGAGAAGCCTGGTCATGCTGAGCTGCAGCTGTGGTCTTACCCCCTCCAGGTCCCTCCCATCCTGTGGGGACCCTGGGGACTCAGGATGGGAGGGCTGGGGCACCTTCTCTGAGGCTGAAGAGCTTGGCAGCTGAGGAATCCTTCAGCACTTGCTGCACAAAGATTCCCTGGTCCCCACCGCCCGTGACACTGTAGCCACTGGCTCCAGCCTCCACCTCTGTCTTCAGTGTCACCTCTGTCGCCTCCTGCATGGACAGAGCAAAAGCACATCAGGTTTGTGGGCACATCCCTGTCCCACCATGGGCAGCAATGCTGGGGGTGCCTGTCCCTGGAGATGGGAACCCCAGGGTCCTGCCCATCATCCAGATGACAGAGGGAAAGCGCAGGGCCTCCAATGAGTGGGCCTGGGTTGCTGTATCCAATCATTGCCAGAAGCCAGCTGCTGCCACCTCAGGGGAGAGTGGACTCCTCTTGTCCCCACCCCCAGCTGGCAGGACCCAGGGCCAGCTTGTGCACAGCCGTGGGGTCCACTGGGACTCGGCAAGCGAGGGGGACAGGCTCCGGCTGCCCCAGCCGTCACAACCCTCCCGCATCCCTACAAGCGCTGAGCACTGACAGCAAGCAACGCAGCCACTGCTCAAACCACCGAGGGTCATAAACGCAGACGGACATGCCACCAACCATGCAGCCGGCCTGACCTCAGACACGACGGGGCCTCAGGGACTGCCAGGGACACCAGTGACCCAACAAGGCGGGGGCTCAGGAGGCAGAGCCCCGCCCTCCTGTGCTCACAGTGGGCAGCAGCCTTACCCCCTCCCCCTGCTGGAGCCTTGTGGGGGTCCACCCTCTGGCTGGGAGTCCCAGCTGCATCGCAGTAGTACAGGGGTCTCGGGGGAAGCTTGCAACTGCCCCCCAAGCCTGACAAGGGGGCGGATGTACCCCTGTACAGGGCCTGGGGTGTGTGCTGCCAGCCTCCCTCCCTGCCCCTTGCCTTCTTGCTCGGGCCTTGGCCCTCTGGCTGGAGCTATGGAGAGGGGTCCCCGGCCCACCATTCCTACCACACCCACCTCTGGGTGACTCATCCTGGAGAAGGCCCGTGAGTCTCCTGAGTCCCGCTTCCACCAGGACCTCCGTGTCCCCGAGGACGCTTGCCTGCCCGGCGTATCTTCCTACAGCCACAGACACTGAGGTCACCCGCCTGGCCCAGCCCAGGGGCAGGGGGCACCTGGGGAGGCCAGAGGACCCCCGGTGTGCAGCTGCGTGCAGAGGGAGCTGGCTCCTCAGGTGTGGGGACCCCGTCTGTGTCTCCTCCCCAGACATGGCACATGTGCACATAGCCATGCCCACTGCACACAGGGCTGTGAGGTCTGGAGGGGTTCCAAGGGGAGCAGGGGAGTTGAGGGCAGTTGAGGGGCCACAGGGTGGGGCGTGTGGCCACACACCCAGGCCTCAGCTTGAGGGTCTCCATCTAGTGGGCTTACTGCGAGTCTGAAGCCAGCACCCTCTGTCGCACATTCGTATACAGGTGAGGACCCCTGTGGCCGCGGCCGAATGGTCTCGTCCATGGGCCCTTCCGTCACCTGGAAGGAGGAGAGAATCAGGTTACCTTCAACCACCCAGGATCTCTCTGCCTGGACCCAGGACAGGGTTGGGGGTCACACGCCCCAGTAGGCCTCACTCACAGAGTGGTCCTCCTCGGTTTCTGCATCTGGTTCCTGGGGCTGCAGCTGCCGGCCAGACACTGCCGAGAGAAGAAAGAGTCAGTGGAGCCATGCAGGTAGGTGGACAGGACACATTTGTACCCCAGAGACGGTGTTGCCCCATCCTGCACACGGGGTCTGAGAGCACCTGCGGGCGGTAGGGGTCAGGGAGGCTGTGACATCAGGTCAGAGGGCAGGAAGTCAGGACAGGGGAGCCCAGACAAAGTGACCGACTGCAGATTTAGTCCAAGAAAGCTACAAAACAAACACCAACAAAGCAATAACCAGAACCCAGAGGGGAATCAGAATCCGAGCTGCTACACGTATAACACAGAACATCCAGCAGGTGACAAAAATCCCCTGATTTGCAAGGAAGCAGGAGAGTGCAAGCCGGGCTAAGGAGCAAAGCAAGATGAACACTGTCTCTGAGCATCCACAGGGCCTGCATAGAGCTCAGACCAGAAAGCAGCTATTATAAATTTATCCAAAAAACTCAAGGAAACCGTGTTTAAATAATTAATGGAAAATACCATATTTCTCTGTCTATAAGACAAGACCTTTGTCTAAAATTGTTTGACCAAAAATTGGGGTCGTTTTATACATGGGAGTAACCCATGTATTGATTTCTTAATGTTGGGTTGGAAAGCAGGCGTTGGGGAGGCCGGGAAAGCTCAACAGGTTGAGCGCTTGCCTCGTAACCTCAAGGTCCTGGGTTCAATTCCTGGCCCCAAACCCATATGCTGAACTGTGGCAAAAATGGTAATCGCTGAGGAAGCCGGGATGGCTCAGTGGGTTGGGCGCTCACTTTGCAGCCCCGGGGACCAGGGATCGAATCCCGGCCCCGGCCCGTGCGGAACCATATGCTGAACTAGGAGCTCCCCCAGTTCAGTTCTCTCTCTGTCTCTGTCAAAAAAATAAATAAATAAATAAAAATATTAAAAAAAAAAAAAAAAGGTAATCGCTAAACCCAGCAGCGAAAAAGTTCTTACATCCCATGCGGAGGCCCCCAGTTCAGTTCCCGCCCCACAGGGCCCCACATCCACCTGTGGAATGAAACTTTGTTACAACTAATGATGCACAACTGTGGAGACTGCTCTGGGCCGTCCCCCTTCTCTCTCTCTCTCTCACCCTCTCTCTCTCTCTCTGTCTCTCTCTCTCTCCCTTCTTGCAAATAAAATAAACATTTTTTCAAAAAGAAAGAAAAACGTAAACCAAGAATTCTACATCTAGCAAACTATCCTTCAAAAAGAGAGGCAAAATAAAGACACCTGCAAATAAAGAAACACGGGGAATTTAGTGCTAGTCAACCAATCTTACAGGAAATGCCAAAGTAAAGGGACTGATACCAGGTACTAACTCAAATTCACAAGAAGAAGAAAAAAGTGAAGAACGAAGAAATGGTAAATATGGGGACAAATATAATACACACTACAAATACACGTGGGCTGTCCGGAAAACACCTAGCTGTAAACGCCTGTTTTTCATAGAACGTGGCTGGATACTTTCCAGACAGGCCTCGTATATTTTTTCCTCGTTCCATCTCTGCACTTCTGTAACAGACACAAGATTTTATAAAGCAGGAGTGGACGGGCTGGCCGTGTCAAAGGCTGGGTGGCGGGGGTCTGAGCCCTGCAGGCCTGGGCTGCCCTTTGCAGCCCCAGGTCAGAGGCAGCTACCAAGGGAATGTGAGTGGTCAGCCCACATCGCAGCAAGACCTCGAGGACAAGACCAGCAGTCACTGGGCTCCCACATAGGCCAGTCTGTCAGCGCCTCCTAGAAAGCCAGAATTCTAAGGCCACGTTGCTAAGAGTGTGACATACATGTGACCATAACAGCACAAAGGAGGGGAGGAAGAGGAGCTGTGTTGGGTCAGAGTTTGTATATCTCAGCAGGATAAAGAAAACATTGCCTGTGGGAGAGGAGGAGGGAGCTGGCATTGACCAGACAGGCTCAAGAGGATCTGAGGCTGATGGAGATGTTCTAGAACCGGACTGTGGCAATGGCTCTACAACCCTATGAAGTTCCTAAAAGTTTGAATTACACATTTGCAATGGGTACGGTTGATGATATGTAAATTGTACTTCAATAGAGCTTAAAAGAAACCAGTCATTAACTGCATAAAAAAAAACATAACAAATGTTGAATTTAACACATGTAGTAGCAGAGCATGTGATGTCAATATGAAGAATGAGGTTGCAGGGTGAAAGCTGGGATGGCTCAGGGGGTTGAGCACTCACCTTTTTTATTTTTAAGATTTATTTTATTGATTTTTGGCAGACAGAGAGAAACAGAGAGAGACAGAGAGAAGGGGGAGGGCCCAGAGCAGTCTCCATAGTTGACAACATTAATTTTCTATATAAGTTTCACTCCACAGGTGGGCGCGGGGCTGTGCAGGGCAAGAACTGGGCCAGGAGCCTCCCACATAGGCCCCAGCAAGAACTGAACTGGGGGTACATCCCTGTTCAGCATGTGGGCCTGCATGGGCCGGGGCCGGGATTCGATCCCAGGTCCCTGTGGCTTCAAAGCGAGCACTTTACCCTCTGAGCCATCCCAGCTTTCCCTGAGTGCTCATCTTGCAGCCCCAGGGTCTGAGACTCAAATCCTGGCCCCGGCCTGTGTGGACCCATATGCTGAACTGGGGTGTGCTCCCAGCTCGGTTCTCACTGAGGCGAGCTTCCCATGTAGAGACCTCTGGCCTGGTTCCCTCCCTGCGCAGCCCTGCACTCACCTGTGAAGTGAAACTATATAAAAAACTGATGATGTACAACTATGGAGACTGCTCTGGGTCCTCCCCCTTCTCTCTGTCTCTCTGTCTCTCTCTCTGTCAAAAACAATAAAAATACATCTTAAAAAAAAAAAAGGATAGGGTTGGGGGTGATGGAAGTTACTGCTGTGAAGTTTCTACATTATACATGAAGTAGTGTGATCTGTTTGAAGGTGTGTTCTCACAAGTAACATATGCATAGTATAAATCATACAGCACCCTTTAAAAAGGGTGCACAGCTAGTAAGCCAATAGTGAAAACAAAATGAATACTAAAATAGTGTGTATGTGTGTGTGTGTGTGTCTATATATATATATATATGTTATATAATGTATCTATAATGTATATTGTTGAGTGATTATATATGCAAATATAGTTAAATAATCCTAAAACAAGGTAAGAAAAGAGGAGCAAAGAATAGATTAAATAAAATGGAAAACAATTAGCAAGGTGGTAGGATTTAAACCAACCACACATGGATAATTACATTAAACACAAAGGGGCTCAAAATTCCAATCAATCGCTTCTTGGCCTTTTGGCTCATATCAAGTGCAAAATTCCAATAAAAAGGTAGAGATTGTCAGATGAGATAAAAATACAAGACATAGAGGAAGCTGGGATGGCTCGGTGGGTTGAGCACTCGCTTTGCAACCCTGGGGACCACGGATTGAATCCTGGCCCCAGCCTGTGTAGGCCCATATGCTGAACTGGGGTGTGGTTCCCATGCAGGAGACCCCCAGTGCAGTTCTTACCCTGCACAGCCTCTGCCCACCTGTAAGGAACAAAACCATGTTGAAAACTGATGACGTACAACTATGGAGACAACTCTGGGCTCTCTCCTTTCTCTGTTTCTCTCTGTCTTTGTCTCTGTCAAAAACAGTAAAATAAATCTTAAAAACAAACAAAAAAAACGCAAGACCTAGCTATACACTATCTACAAGAAATGGAGCATAAATATATAGTTTAAAAGTGAGAGGAAGCCGGGATGGCTCAGTGGGTTAAGCGCTCACTTTGCAGCGCCGGGGACCAGGGATCAAATCCCAGCCCCGGCCCGTGCGGAACCATATACTGAACTGGGGAGTGCCCCCAGTTCAGTTCTCTCTCTGTCTCTGTATCTCTCTCTCTCTCTCCCTCTGTCAAAAATAAATAAATAAATAAATAAATAATATATTAAAAAAAAAAAGTGAATGCAAAGAAAAATACACAGCATGCAAAACTAATTATAATATTTCCTAATGATAAATAAGGAATAAGTCATTAAGAAAAAAACATGGGGGGAAGCCGGGATGGCTCAGTGGGTTAAGTGCTCACTTTGAAGCCCTGGGGACCGAGGATCGAGTCCTGCCCCTGGCCCGTGTGGACCCATATACTGAACTGGGGAGTGCCCCCAGTTCAGTTCTCACCCGGATAAGACCCCGGCCCAGTTCCTGCCCTGTGCAGCCCCGCCCACCTGTGGAATGAAACTATGTGGAAAAACCAATGATGTGCAACTGTGGAGACTGCTCTGGGCCCTCCCCCTTCTCTCTGTCTCTGTATCTCTCTCTCTGTCAAAAACAATAAAAATAAATCTTAAAAAAACAAACAAACATGGTAACTGTTAGTGTGCTACCTCGAGAGCTTCCCAGTTGTAAGAGAAACAGGCCCTGCACACGGGGAGGGCAGCCGGACCGAGGAGAGAGCAGGTCACTGCAAGCTGCCAGTGGCAGGTTTCATGGGCAGGGGACTCACATTCAAAGCCAGTCTGTGCAACCAGACCTGTCCACGTCCCCACCTGGACCCTTACTTCACATCACACATAAAAATTAACCCAGAATGAATCACGGAGCCAGTGGGAAACCTAAAAATAGAAAACTGGAAGAAAATAGAAATTCTTTGTCATCCTGGGGGAGGCAAAGGTTTCTCAGGCAGAGTACATGAAAGTTGGGTACGTTCTATTTAGCCATTGTTAAACATGCCTGGTCTCAGAGGACATCCTTAAGGCGACACCCTTGCATCCAGCACAACTCCTACAACTGGATCTCAGAAGGCAAGAAACTTGGTTGGCAAAGTGCGTAAGATTCAAACAGAGAGGTCACAAAAGATGTACCAAGAAGCACAGTAAAAGATTGTCAGCACCTCTGGTCATGGGGGAAATGCCAACTAAAACCAACCTAGCAGAATGAAACCCCCAGAAGCAGACCCATGGGTGGCCAGGCTGTGGGGGATGGTAACCGGTGCTGGGTCCCCTGGATTTCCATCGGGAAGAATGTAAATCTCCACCCCATGTCAGCCACAGAAAGTGCTCACTTCACAAGGGGGCTAGAGCCTGTGTGGGTGGTTTCACCATCAAGCTTGCAGGAGATACTGGGGAATGACTGGGAGGTAGGGAACAGGTCCTGAGCCAGGACACAGAAAGCTAGTCCAGAAGGGAAGCCATGGATAAACTGTATTCTATGTTAAAATAAAGAGCTTGTGCTGCCGAGAGGAGCCCTGGGGCGTGACCGGGGCCCAGTGTGCACCAGGCTTTCCACACAAAGGCCCCATCCCTAAGCGCACAAGGAACCCAGCAAGAGAGCAGCAGCCAGCCCGAGAGGAGGCTCACAAAGGAATCCAAGCCGCTGGTCAGTGCGCAGCGAGGGGTGTCGGACAGTGTCCACTGAACCACAGGTAGAAGCCCCTGCGCTCCCCCATCAGACATGACCCCAGAGCCCCGGGCCTCCGCCGGGTCGCAGGTGGGGCTGAAGTGGCACCGTCACTGCAGAGGACAGGCTGCCCCACAGCCATGCACACGCCCAGCACCCGTGCAGGCACACGTGCCCCACGTCCACCACGTGACTACAGTGTCCAGAAGGTCGAGCCATCAACAGAAGAGCAGGGAGCCACAGAGGGGCCGTTGGGTAACACCACACGGTAGGGCAGCCGGCTGAAGGTGTTCCACGGGCAAGTCCCCAGACAGGACCTTGAGACACAGCGGCTATTCCCGCAGGAGCTCCGACACCCGCATGCACGACCCCACTGGTCACCAGTGTGGGGGGCGGGGGCGGGGCTGGGGTGCACCCAGTACTCCTTACACCACGTGTCCCATTGGGGGAAGCGCACCAAGCTACACACTTAGGTTCTGCACCCTTTTTCAAGAAAAAAAAGAAAAACTTCTAAACACATAAAATTGAAAAGGGAATTACTGAAAATGCAGATGAACTGGCCGCATTCCTGGAGAAACACCCTGCCAAGCGTGCAGGAGAGAAACAATCGGCATAGCTCTGCGGTGACTCAAAAGCCTCAGCCTCACTGAAAGCCGCCCCCCACCCCCGCCCACAGCGGCTCCAGGCTCAGCCCCCTGCCCCGCCCCCGACGGCGCCAAACAGCCCCGGACGCCCGGGGCCGTCACCCCAGCTCTGAGCGCGGGGCGCTGGGGGCTGGGGGAGCGCGTGCCGAGCTCCCGTGAGCAGATGGGGCGGCCACTACCGCAGGGAGTGCGGGTTGGGCTGCTCCTCTCCGGCCACTTTGCTGTGTGAGCCTGAGCAAACCCTTCCCCTCTCTGAGCCTTGATTTCCCCGCGGACGTCAGAGTCCCCCTGCCCACCCTGAAGAACGGAGGGGCTGCGCAGGAGCGCGGGGAGTGGGGAGGGACTTGGGGAGGCCAGCAGATAAGACTCCCGGCCCTGATTCCCGCCTGGGGAGCGAGTGTGGAGAGGGAGCCTCCAGCAGCTCACCCCACTCTCTGGGCCTCGGGTTCCCTTCCAGTTCCCTCCAGACCGTCTCCTCCTCCAATCCCCAAAGCGAAAGCGCGATTAGGAAACAGAGGCTGGGAGCGGGGAAGCCTCCTGTCCAAGGGGGCCTGCCAGCAGGGGTGAAGCAAGGACTGGACATGCGTCCCGCCTCACCCAGCTGGGCCTGCACCGGCAGGGGGTCCCTGCCCACCTGAGGCGAGGGGGTGGGGCGGTCCGGTAGTTCCTGGCCCGCCCAGAAACCCAGCCCCCACCCCCCTTCAGCCTCCGCAGCCATCTGTGAGTCAGACAACAAAACATGAGCCAGTGACCGCCCTCCTGGGCGAGCAGGGCGGCCCCAGGGTGGCGTCCACGCAGGGAAGGGCTCCAGGACACCCCAGGACCTCAGGCAGGGTGTGCAGCAGTCCAGGGGGCAGGGCGCAGATGGGGCACCAGATGCAGACCCCAGGCTTGGACAGGGCCCCCCTGTCCCTGAGGATATGCACCCCCAGTGCATCCTGGGTTGGTTGTGGGCATCAAGGGCCAGGTGGGGAAGGTGCTGACATTGGGGAAGCTGGGCCACACCTGGCTAGGAACTCCACGCAGGGCCAGTCCCACCCTCACAACCACTCTTGGTGGGAAGAAGAGTGGGTTCAGGGAGGCCACTGCTGGGAGGGTGCCAGGCTGGGGATCTAAGCTCTGGGTCCCTCTGTGCCCTGTAAGGCAAGAACCCCAGCCTGGCCCAGGGACTCACAAACAGGAAGGAGGAAATCCTGCTGCCCAGCAGCCAGGCAGTCCACAGGTCTGCCAGCCTCCAGCCCTCGCCTGGCAGGAGGAGCCCCAGTGTCCCCCAGAGCATCTCGGAGCCAGTGTCCTGAGGGGCCCCTGCCCAGTCTGCAGTGCAGGGGAGATGTCCCGCCTCCCTGTCTGGGCTGGCCCAGTGCCCCCCACCAGTGGCCCCACAGACAGGCTCAGTACCCAGCCCAGCCCCAGCTGTCACCTCAGATAATGACTAATAACAATGCCACACCACAGCCCTGCCTTGCAGAGGAGGATGTGGAGGGGACATGCTAAGCCAGGCCCAGCAGGTCTGGCTGCTGTCTGTCACCTGCTGCCTCCCCGGGACGCCCAGGGCCCAGTGTGGCCCAGACCCTGGCTGGGCAGTGTGTCCATCCAGCCCCACCCCAGCCCCTCCTTGGCCTCAGACACCTGGGGAGGAGGGCCTGGGGGACTTTGGGTGTGTGGGTTAGGCACCACTTCAGCAGGAATGCTGCACTCAGGGATCACAGTCATGGGGGTTGGGAAGCGCTAGAGAGGGGGCAGGACCAAGGAGCCGTGCAGGCAAGCTGGGGGACCGGGTAGAGGGTGCAGAGACGGGGCTAAGCAAGGATGACTTGCTTGCTGGCTCTGGAAGAGTCCAGGACCCTCCCAGCAGCACCTGCCTAGTGGAAGTTCTTGGGGGGCCCAGACTAGGGCCACCTGTGGGTGGGGTGATTTTGCTTAAACAAAACCTAGGTTTGCATCCAGCTGGCTGCCTCTGGGGCCCTGGGCCAGGCTTTGGGTGGGGCCAGCCAGGCATGGTGGGCAAGCTTGCAAGTAGCTAGGATAGTGGTGGGACCTGGGATGTGAGCGGTAAGGAGGAGAGCTGCAAAAGGGACCCCAGATGGTGGCCCAAGAGGCCCAGCTCAGTGTCCATGCTTGTGTGTGCACGGGCCTCGACCCTCCCTCAAGCACTGCCAGTCTGCCAGGCAGCTATGGAATGGAGCCCCCAGACTTGGAGCCCCGTGCCCACACGGGCGTCACCCCCTTCACAAGGACAGTGCCAGGCTGGGCTGACTGGTCACAAGATCTCCAGGAGCCACGCCAAGCACTCGTGGGCTTGCCCACCCTTCTCGATGTTTCTTCAGATAACTGTGGTGTGGGGGGTGGGGGCTGACTGGCTCAGCTGAGCCCCCAACATTCCAGCAAGCAGGAACCAGCCTTGGTCCCCTAGGCCTGGGGCTGAGGGCTCCTCACCCACCCCACAGCCACTCCGCTGCCACCGGGCTGTCAACAGGAGGCTTCCCGGCACCGTCTCTGCAGCACCCCACAAAGCAACCCGGTGCCGGCCACTCAGCTCATTAGTTTGGCCTTGGAGCTCATCCATACCTGACCCAGCCCTCGCAGCTGCCACCGCCCCATTCGCAGCCCCACACATGGATCTCCCCTCTGCTGCAACTCTGCTTTATGCATGCACTGCTCCCTCCACCGCCTCATAGACCCACTGGGACACCTGCCATCACTTCTGGCCACTGCCTGGTCCCTGGACCCCAGAACACCTTGCTCACCAAGCACAGCCCGGCACACAGTGGGTGCATAATTAGTGCTAGAGCAGGGGGCAGGTGGGGAGGGAAAGGAATGAGTTTCTGTTGCTGGGAGGGGCAGCATGTGGGGAAACTGAAGCCTGGGGCTGGCATGCCACCAGCCCCCCAACTCCAAGGGGACCAGCAGCCAAAGGGGGCGGCCCATGGACATGGCCTGAGCTGTTTCTGTCTGAGCTGAAAGGCCAGCGCCCCACACTGCTCACTGTGACACCCTCTGCGGGCCCCTGGCTTGCTTGAACCGCTTCCACACACTCCAGGTCCCAGGCCCACCAAACTAGCCCAGGGACCACCATCTGAGGACCTCCTTCCAGGCCACCTGGTCCAACCTTGCTGCTGAATTGACATGCCTGCCCCTCTGATATCAGCAGGGGAGCTGGGCTGGGGCAGGGCAGAGGGACAGGGAGATGCCCAGCCCAGCTCTACGCCCGCCCCTGAGCCCCCCACCTGGCCCCCACAGGCCTGCTGGGTGGTGAGGTGAGCAGAAGCCCAGGGCTGAGCTGGGAAGGGGGCTGGAGGCCAGGGTGCAGGGGTGGGTGCAGAAGGCAGCAGCAGACGCTTACCGAGGCCGATGTCCTCCCAACTTGCCCAGAAGTGAGGATCCCAGGCTCCCAGCTGCCCTCCTGCATCCCTCCCTGGTGCCCCGCCCTCAGGCCTCCTCCCAGGCTGGCCCAGGGCCCCAGCAGAGGAGCCGGTCCCTCCCACCCCCAGCCCTAGCAGCTGACTGGAGAGGAAACGCCGCCCAGCACGGGGATGTCTGAGTCACCACTGCCCGTGGGCCCAGCTCAGCCAGCCCAATCCTGTTTTGTGGACAGACTCAGATATCACAACAGCAGCCCTCTGCCTCAGTTTCCCTGTAGGTGCCCCCTGGGAGGGGCACAGGTCTCTGCTTCTTCAGGGACCCAGGGGCAACAGGGCCCCGCAGGCTCTGCTGAGACCCCCGTCCAGGGCACAGGCAGGGGGTCTGTGACCTTGGGGGAAGTGGCCTTCGCCACTGGCCACCTGCCTGTGCCCCACCAGGGCAGCCTGCCCTCTTGGCTGAAGCTCAGCAGCCCCCACTGTGCAAACTCCAGGTGTGGGATGAGTTGGCTGTGGTGGCCCCAGAACCAGCATTTTCAACCCCCTCCAGTCAACTGCATATACATGGTGACAGGGTGCCCACGTCCCTAGTTCCCCAGAGTTCTGGCTGAGTGGCCTGCCACCTCCCCCTGCCAGTCCCAGTACTCAGCACCCCCAGGCGCGCAGGGTGGGGAGCAATTCTGGCTCCTGAGACCCACTCGCTCCCGCCCAGCAGGCCCTGGCAGGACCGCACAGGCTATGCTATCGGCAGATCTGTCTGTTGGGTCCCAAGGTGGCCCCACCCTGCGCCCCACGGCTCTGGGAGGTGGGGCCCAACTGGCTGTGGACACCTGCACCCCACAAGCAGGTTGAGGCAGGCCAGCACCTAAGGGGCCCAGCCCAGGGTCTGAGGGCACTGAGGGGTCAGGCCCCTGGGATGGCGATGATGGGCCCGTGAGCACCCACTCCCAGACCCACCACCCCAGGCCAAGGTCAGCGGTGGCAGCTGCAGAGCTGGGACTCCTGGGGTGGCTGAGGGCAGCAGGCCCCGAAAGGAGCTGGGCCCCCACCTGGACACAGAAGCAAGGAGTGGCCAGAGGTGGGGTGATAGCAAGAGACAGGCCCCTGGCCACTCAGAGGGCTCCCAGGCAGGAGGGTGCAGACAGCCGCAGGGCTGGGCACTGGCAGGCACATGGGGGGAGGCCCTGGGGGTGCCATGAGCCCTGGAAGGGGGATGGCACCCAGACCCCCTCAGGACTCCCCCAGCCCTGAAACCCTAACGGTCACCAGCGACACTGTTTACAGTGAGACAGGAAAGCCGGCCAGTGACCCCACCCACTCTCGCTGCCCAGACAGTTCTCACCTGGGAACTCTGTTTACAGCCCAACACCCAAGAGACTGTCATCTCCCCCAGGGCAGGGCCTGGCTGGCTGGCCCTGCAGGTCCCAGAGGCTGAGCCCCCTAGAGTGGGGAGGATGCTGGCAGGAGTGGGTCACCGCATCTCCTCTCCTGAGCCTGGGTACCCCAAACCAATGAAGCCACACCCCATCCTCCTGAACCCCATGGCCTTGTGCCTGCTGGCGGGGAGCACTGGGACAGCATTGGTGGGACCCTCACCTCCTTCAGCCACACCCCTCCCAGTCAACCCCCCACTGCTCTGCCCCCCACCACCGGCCATCTCCCCACTCCTCTCGCTCTGCCTGGAGCACCTCCCAGCTTGGAGCCTGGACTCTCCCACAGGCGGCGGGCAGCGCTGTGGCTTCAGGGCTGCTGGTAGCTGGGTGGTGGCCCCAGGTGCAGATGTAGAAAGGGGCTCTGAGCCTGGCCCTGCCCCCCTGCCACAGCCCCCAGGGAGCCCACCTGCCCAACCCCTGGCTCCGTGTGGCCAGGCTTGGTGGCAGGCTGGTGCTGGGCCAGTTGAAGGGGCAGCCACAGGGCATGTGCTGAGCTGTGGCGCTGCCCATCCTGAGATGCGGGCTCCAGCACACGCCTGCAGTGTCCTCTGCCTGGGCTGCCTGGACCACCGGTCCTGCTTGGAGTCTCAATGGGAACTGGGCTGCGGGCCGGGTGGGGCAGGGCAGGGGCAGCTGATAGTGAATCAGCTGCGAGAGGGCCAGGCCTGAGCATTCTCAGGGGATGTGTCACGCGGAGCCCTCGGGTGCTGGCACCGCCCAGAAGCAAGGCCTGCTGGGAAGGGGACAGCCTGAGGGTCCCACAGCCAGGCACCCCGGGAGGCCCTTCCCCCCACTTGTCCCCAGGTCCAGCCAGGCTGGCAGCAATGGGAAGCAAGAGCATCAGGGGGCTCAGGCAGTGGGAGGGGCGGAGCTCCCTGAGCAGGTCAGGTGACCAGCCAGGATGAGCTGCTAAGGGGCCATGACCTGGCTGAAGGGGCCTCCAACCCCACCCCCCAGCCACAGCGCCTGGGCAGCCCCTGCCCCCCAGCAGATAGGGGGGCCTGAGCAGCCAGTGCACCCACTATGCTGCTGGGTGGGAGGCAAGGCCCAGGTGAGGATCCCACCAGGTCCCTGTCCCTGGCCTACTGTCCAGGCGCGAGCGTGGCTTGAACACCCCTCCCAGGACACCCGCCTGGCCCAGGAGGCACCAGCCTGCCTCTGCTGGATGCCCACTGAGTCCCTATTGAAGAGCTCTCTGGGGGGGGGGCCAAGCCCACCCCTTGCATACACACACGGGTCAGCAGGGTCTCCCCAGCTCCCTGTAGGGCAGGAACCAGTGGCCTGTTGGTGGGGGTGGGGGTGGGGGTGGAGGCACAGAAGTCACCACCTCCGGCCCCACCCCAGCCCCTCAGGCCTCCTGGGCCCAGCTCCATTTTTCCACTTTAGAAAGTGCTTCAGACTATTAAATATTCATCCCAGCGATACCCCTGGCTCCTGTGGCTTCCAAAAAAAGAAAAACAAGGAAGCTGGAGGTAGAGGCAGGGAGGGCGAGGCCTGGCAGAGAGGCCCCTGCATGCTGTGACCAGAACTCCCTTGGAGTGCACTGGGGTCAGGGAGAGCCATCGGTTCTTGCTGTGCCCATCTCAGGCTTCCTGTCCACACCGAGTCTCTCTGGGTTCGCCCCCTATCAGAACCACAGCCCTCCCCACTAGCCGCCTGGCCCCTCAGCCCTCACCCCATCCCCAGGCCCACCCTAGTAAGCCCCTTGCCGGTCCCCAGCTGGCATTCTCTGGCGTGTGCGCGTGTGTGTGTGTGTGTGTGTGTGTGTGTTGCCCCCTCCAGGGAGCCAGCCCTGTCTCCAAGGAGCCCTCTCAGTCCTCCATGCCCCTGAGGCTGCAGTGATGGCAGAGGCCATGCCTGACTCAGCTTGGCTGGATGAGCAGTGGGGGAGCCCTGCTCTGTGACACATGCCCTCACAAGTCCCAGGGCCCCAGGAACACACAGAGGTACAGGTGAGTGGGTGGCAGGCCTCCCCCACTAGGGTGGAAGTGGGGGTCTGAGGCCAAGCCAGGAGCTTTCCGGCATAAGGCTGGACCAGGCTGGGAGTCAGGAGGTTAACTGCCCAGGACTCTGCTCTGCCTCCTAAAGGAACCAGCAGCCCTGGGATAGGAAGGGGAGCAACTGCTGGGGCCCATCATGGGACAAAGTGGTTGGTGCCCTGCATGGGGGCGGTGCACTCAGATGGAGCTTCCTTCCCACTGGGAACAGGACAGGGACACCTGGGAGAGCCATCTGGCCTGCAGGGAGGGGAGCTGGGCGAGCCAGGTGCAGTGCGGCCGGGCAAGTGCTGCTGGGTGTATTCCCCGCGCGGCCACCAGGGGGCAGCCTCTACCCCGAGGCTGGGCAGGAGGGTCGCTCTCGCGGGCCTTGAGTTGGGGAACAGACAGGCTCTGAGAGGGGTCTTCAGAGGACCTGACACGGCGGGCACGGGAGGGCAGGCTTGGACCGGGCGGAAGGTCGAGGGTGGGCGGTCGCTCCTGGCCTGCTAGGAGAAAATTTCTCCTGGAAAAGGCCTGGACCGCATCCCTAGGGTCCTCATGCAAAGGGGGCGGGACTCTATATTGAACCACCACCCCTGCTCTGATCCTTTTACCAACGCCCCCAGGAGCCACTGAGCTGGTTCCCTAAGAACAGATGGAGATACAGTCTGGACACAAGGCGGACAGGGGGCCACTAAGTCCAAGCATAAGGGGAGGGGTACCCAGCAAAGGCCTCTTCGAGGAAGGAGGGTGAGTGAGGTGGACACGGATATGCAGTCCCCAGGGGTCTCTGGGTGGCTTGTGAATGAGGAAGAGGCCCACATGGGACTGGAGGAGAGCAACAACCCCATGTCCTTCAGGCCCCATCTGCTGTCCCTGTAATGTGCCACCATTCCCAGTGATGTGGGCCAGGCAGGACCAGCCACAGCATGGGGCGGAGGTGCTGGAGGCCCACCAGCCCACAGTGGCCATCAGTCTCCAGCTAGCTGCCCACAGAAAATCAGAGTGCATTGGGCTCCCATCTGGCCCAAACAGGAGGTCAGCTGGGCCTCAGTGTTCACCAGACAAATGGGGCAACAGGAGGGGCCATGGCGGCTCCTGCTGCAGCTGGAGAGGCGTACCCAGGACAAGGGGCACCCCTCCCCCTCTGCATCACTAGCGCCATCATCACCATCGATCTGTCTTCCTCAAGGAGTGGGGTCCAGCCTGCGCCAAAGCAGCGTGGCCCCAGCCCCCTTGCTGGCAGCTGGCCAGGTGTCATGGGTGTGGCCAGGCTGCTGCATTACTGACCTGGAGCTGAAGGACTGCCCCTGCCCTGCCCCACCCTGCCCTCCAAGATGCTGAGGCCCAGGCCTAGTGACAGACAGACAGATGACAGAGATAAAGAGCCCCTGGCTCCCATTCTGTGGCAGAGGTGCCCAGGGAGAGGTACTGCCCCACGGGCAACACCTACCTTCCCTTGTCCATCCAGCACTGGGGACCCTGTGGCCCCTCACCAAGCTCCAGACCTCAGGTCTAGCCCTACCAAAGCCAACACTTAACCAGTGACCTAGCCACACATAGTAGCCACACCATGGACCCAACCACACCCAGCCTGAGAGTCCTGGCCCAAGGCCAACAGCTCTAGCTCTTGCTCTCCCTAAAACATGTCAGAGGGCAGTCCTGGGGACCCTGGGCCCACACGCCAGACCCACATGTGCAGCCCTCCCCAAGCTGCCGCCTCTAAGGACAACTTCCCAGAGGGTTACAGCACGGGGACAATGACAGAGAGGGAGAGACAGACAGGGACAATGAGTGATAGAGAAAGGTGCCGAGCGACAGAGTGAGTAGTAGAGATGAATCAGCGACGCAGAGACAAAGTGAGCAGCAGAGGCTCAGAGAAGAGAGGGAGGTCGAAAGACGGGAACAGATAAGAGGCAAGACGCAGGAAGAGGGAGGCAGAGACCCGAGCAGCACCTGAGGCTCAGAGACGCGCGCGAGACCACGGGCCGGTCCCCATGGCGCCCTCCCCGCGGCCAGCACCGCAGCTCAGCCCGCACTGCGCGCCCCGGACCCACTCGGCGCGCGCCCCCGCGTGGAGCCCACCCGCCCCAGGGGAGCGGGCTGCAGGCGAGGAGGAGGCGCACCGCTGCCGGGGGCTCCGGGCCAGGTGGGCAGCACCATGTGGAAGCAGTCGCACATCGCGGCTGCCGGGCGCTGCGGGCCGGCGGCGGCCGGTCGCGTCCAGTCGTGGGTCCGGCTCCGGCGCGCGGGAGGCCCGGGCGGCGAGCGGGCGCCGCGATCAATCTCCGTTGCCCTGCACTGCTGCTGATTGCTGGCCTCGGACTGCGAACGGAGAGGGTACCCCGAGACCCCGCCACTGCCCGGACCCCGCCCCGGCCCGCCCTGCCCGCGCTCGGCCACTGCGGAGCTAACGCGGGCGGTGCCGCCAACCTCATTTAGCCCATTGGCTGCCGTGCTCTTGGTCCCACCCCCTCCGTCAGGTGCCGCCCAATCCCTGCCTCCACAGGGCAAGCCCCCCCCCCAGCCCGCAACCCGGCCACGCCCCAAGACGCGCCCCCCCCAGGCCCGCCCAGGCCCCACCTCCAGCCAGACCCCGCCCCTTTCTCCTATCGGGCCAGCCCCGCCCCTAGTTTGGCTCCGCCCCACGCCCCCAGCCCACCATTCTCCGCCCAGTGTTGACTTTGGACCCCTGCCATGGAGGGGTCGCCAGAGGCCGTGGGGAGACTCCTGGACTCGACCCGCGCGCCTCGGTTTTACCTACCAGACTACCTTTAAGTCACAAGCTGGGTGCGGGGCGCCCTGGGGGAGGGGCTGTAGGGATAAAGGCTGTGGCCTCTGATCTGACCCCTGCCCTGGGGGCTTCTGGTCTGGACTTGTGCTCTTCGAGGGTAGCACGGTGAAGCCGTGGGTGGGATGGGGTCCTTGAAGGCTCCGGGCAGTCTAAGCTACGACCTCAGGAGAGCAGGAGCAGTGTTCTGGACAGAAGCAACAGAGCAGTTAGTGCGTGGACAGAGGCTGGGGTGAGAAAGTTAGGACCAGTGGGACCGGGGGCCCTGGGAGCTGAGGAAGACCACCCATGCAGCTGGGGGTGTGCCCTGCAAGAGGGTGAGGACCAGGGCAGCCACGTGAGGAGGGAGTTGGCGGGTTCCAGGATTTCCTGGAAGCTGGGAGAGGGGCCTTGGTGAGAGTTGGAGCTGGACAATTGGGGGCCACCTTGGGCTGTAGCTTGGGTGTTGTGCAGAAGGTAGTAGGTCTGGGGGAGTGGGGAGGCCCAGAGAGTTCCATTTCCATGGAAGTAGGAAGGTAGCTGAGGCTCAGGCTGGGGAAAGGGCACCTGGGAGAGCTGGGGGTGGGCAGAACACACCCAGGAGAGCGTGGCCAAGGAGGGCCATTCCTGGGGGCTGCCTGGGGATGGACGAATGGACACACACATACACACACACCTTTACCTGCAGGCCAGGTCGCAACAGGATGGCCACACAGACACACGCTTGTAGATGAGATCACACACACATTCACACCAATACACAGATACAGAGCTACTTGGACATGGCCCCATGCAGTCAGAGGCAGACATACAGACTCACACACATGCACCCACTCGGGCCCTGTGCTGGGACAGGCACAACAGGATGAGGACACACACTCACATGCACACACAGATGCACACAGCCAGCAGAGCCCAGGTGGGCCTGTCACTGCATGACTCATGCTGGGCAGTTCCCGTTAGTTGGGCTGCAGCTGGGCAGCCTTCCAGCAGCAGGTCAGCCAGCCAGCCACACACAACACTGCCGGGAAGAGGCCCTGGCAGCCTCCTATCTCAAACCCACGGCATGACAGGGCAGAGCCCTGTCCTTTAGGTGGGGACACTGGGGCAGGGTCTCCCCCTTCTGCCCAGCTGTCTTTTTCAGGCTGGGCAGCATGACCTGGGGCCAGAGACCCTCTGCCTGTCTGGGAGCCGGGGGTTGAGGGGACAGCTTCCTGCAGCCCTGGGTGTGTCCTGTGTCTGTGTGGGTCTGTCAAGGGTCTCGGCCTCCCAGTCTGGTTTTGGGGGCCTGGGGACAAGGGGCAGTCTTGTGCTATTAGAGACCTTAGAACACAGACCCAGCTCTGTGTCCCCTCACCCATTGGGCATGGGACCTCCAAAAAGAGGGTGGCCACCCAAATGAAGTGGCCTCACTCCATGTGACAGTGTGATGTACCCTGATTGTCTGGCATGAGGCACATGGGGCTGTGGTGGTTCCCCTCAGTTCTGTTGATAGGGGGAGGATGGCACCCTAGGAGGGTGGCTGAGGGCTGCCCCCTCCCCCCAAACAGAGGCCTGGAGGGGGTTTCACATGGCCACTGAGGAAGGAGCGGAGCCTCACATTGCTGGGCCCTGCACACTTGGGTGGTCCCTGGGAGCCTCAGCCTGCCAGGGCCCAGGAGAGGCTGGGGCAGCTGCCCTCCCTGAGGCCACTTCTGCCCTTGGCCCTGGTGAGGGCTGGGCAGGCTTGCACTGTCCTGCTGGGGCCTTCTTACTCTGCAGCTGGGGAGTGGACTCAGCACTGGCTTGGGTCCCAGATGCAGATGGGGGTGGGCAGGGACTGCCACCCCAGGGGCTGCCCTTGCCACTCCCCTGCTCTGAGGCAGTGGGCCCACACTGTCTGCTGTGTTCACCCCCATGGGCCCCTCTTCATGTTTGGGAGGGCCTGGCCCCATGGGAAGCATACCCCCCAGATGGTGGGCTGCACTATGCAAAGCAACACTGCCCACAAGCTGGCCCTCCCCACCATGGCCAGCCAGACTGGGCCCTGCCTCCTTCTGCCTGATGGCTCTGCTGTCCCTATCCCCTCTCCCACCCGAAGTGGCCTCAGAAGCCCTAGCCCTGCTCCAGATCACAGGACCAGAAAGGGCAGAGAGCTGCAAGAGTGGGATGTAGGAAGCCCACCTGTGTCGCCCCACCTGTCTCTACCCTTCTGAAGCCTGTTAGTGAGCCTGCCACAGGGCTCTGTGCTGCCAGTGCCTTCTGTCATCATGCCCCATCCTGATGTCCCCCTCTGGGGACAGATGTGCCCCCATGGAAGGCCACCGCAGCTGGGCAGGGCTCAGAAATTGCTGCCCCAGAGGCATGGAGAGAAGGGCCCGACTTATGGCCACCCCGGCACATATAGGCCCTACCTTTCTCAGTGCCATCGCGGGGTTCTGCAGTGCCCTCTCTAATTTGCACACACAGACCTCACCTCCTCCCTGGGACCTTGGAACCCAGGGAACCTAGTGGCCACACCTAGCCCTGGGCCTGTCCCACTGGTCAGGGGTCCCAGGCTTGCCTCCAGCCTTCCAAGGCTGGGTACCAGCACTGGGGTGCAGGGCACTGGTGGGGCCCCTGTGAGGAGCCGGGGCTGCTGGCCATATGTCGGCAGACCCAGCTCCTCCGCAGAGCCCCCACCCCCACCCCCCGCAGGCAGCTGCTCCAGGAACACCTAGGACATCCATGATTGATATCTCCTTGTGGCAGCCAGCAGCATAAGCAAAAAGAGCTCTTGCCGCCATTGCCACTGCCCTTGCCCAGCCCAGGCGGAGGGGCGCAGCAGGGTGGGTGGGCAATGAGCTTCCTCTGCTGTCGTCTGCCCTCCCACGCAGTCCTGGGCACAAATAGCGGGGGAGTCTCCTGGCCTCTAACTGCCTCCTCACTCTGCCCCCAGCTGAGTGCTCACTCCCAGACTGGGGACAGGAGCCCTCCTGGACTCACCCCCAAGGACTTGGGCCTGAGGACTCCAGAGGAGCAGGACGCCCAGTGCTTCCTAGGGTGAGGGCCCCCTCCCCACCACTCAGCAGGGATGCTAGGAGGCCCCAGGACACTGTGGGGCTCTAGACAGAGTGAGGTCAGCCCCTTCCTCCTGAGACCGGGAGGGGAGGGGAGGCTCTCAGGTGGTGGACAAGCTGCCCCTACCCTGTTTAGCTGGGACTCAGGGGTGGACCCCGGTGTCCCTCCTGAGAGACACCTGGGAGGGCCACACTACCCACCCCTCCAGGACCCCTGGGGAGGCATGGCTTGTGTCCCCTATGTCTCCGCTCTCATGAGGAGGTCCTGCCCCTCTGGCCAGTCTCCCCCAGTTGAAGCCTTTTAACCTTGAACAGCTGCCTTTCCTGTCTACCCACCTGGAGGCCAGGCCCTCAGCTGGTCCCCCATGTCATGCCCAGTGTGCCCAGATGCTGGCCCAAGACACCAAGGGCCACTTGTCAGTCGCCCGGGCTGCCCCCACCCCCTCCTGCAGCCAGGGCTGGGCACCCAGTGTCAGGGTCACCTCTGCTGCCTCCTCTGAGCCTCACTCCCCCACGGTGGTACAGCCTCAGTTGGGTCACCAGATATGTGAGTGTCCTGTGGACGCTGTGATAAACAACCACACATGCAATGGCTTAACCCAACACAGTTCATTCTCCTCCAGTTCCAGGTGTGTGTGTATGTGGGTATGGGGGGGGGGGTGCATTCCTTCTGGAATTTTCTGGGGAGACCCCCTCCCTTCCCTTGTCCAGGTCTGGAGGCTGCCTGCATCCTTTGGCTCTCAGTCCTGCATCACTCTGACCTCTGCTTCCATCTCTCCATCTTCCCTTTGGGACTCTGACCTCCTGCCTACCTCTTGTAAGGACCCCTGTGATGACATGGCTCAACAGTGTAACGTCAGACCATCTTCCTATCTCAAGAGGCTGAACTTCATCGTGTCTGTAAAACCCCTTTTACCTTGTAAGGCCCTACATCCGCAGGCTCTGAGGACCAGGCTGTGGACTCTTCTGGGAGGTGCTAATCAGCTACCACACCAAGTAACGTCCTGTGCCTGGATCATTCCATCCTGTGGCCCTCAGCCACAGTGCCATCCTCACCCCTCACCAAGCTGCACACAGGGCGTGGGGCACTGTGGAAGAACTGGTTAGCCCTAGCCACACTTCTCAGTCAGGCCTGCAGGCCCAGGCCTCAGTTTCCCCACCTGTGCAGTAGGACAACACCCTCCTACCCACGTCCAGCTCCCTGGATGGGGAGGACATTGTGGGTGAGGGGTTTGAGCAGTGGGTGCACAGCGGGGCCACCTGGGGCTGATGCCCTCCAAGTGGGGCAGGAAGCCTGCAGCGCTGGGCCTGCTGACTGCATGGCTTGCACATCCTGGTGCTGGCTGCTGTGTCCGCCAGGAAGCAGGGGAGCGGGCAGGAGGCTGCACTCCACACCTCAGAGAATGATCTCATCTGGTGATTTTTAAAACTAATATTTTCAGTAGCTTGGCCGAGAAGGAGCCCAGAGAGAGTGGTGATTCATGCCAACAGGACGGGGTCCAGGCAGGGCCCAAAGAGGTGACAGGGTGGGGAAATGTGAGCGCAGAGGTAGACTGGGCAGGGGCGAGGTGTGGATCAGCGCTTCTGCCAGGACCTGAGGGTTGCATCCTGGTAGGGCTGGAGTCAAGCTCAAGGCCTCAAGATTGACTTCATGAAACTGGGGTGGGGGTGGTAGGAAAGAAAGGCCTGGGAGAGGAGCTGGCAGGAGGGCACAGCTGGCCCACTAATGCCCCTTGCCCTTCGGGGTACTGGTAGCAGGAGGGCTGGTGACCAGGCCGAGGATCAGGGCACTGCGTGGGGCCCACAGGCAGCGGACCCTCACACAACCACACGTGAGCAAGGACTTTGTTCTGGGGATTCAGGAGTCTGCAAGGTCGGTGGGCCCGGCCTCCCGGAGCTTGCTGCAAAGATGTCACAGCCACATGGACACTCTACCGCATGGGCGCGGAGGTGCGAGGCCACGCGGTGACGGTGGGAGTGGCTCTCACGACTAAACAGGAGCCCCTCTTCTCGAACGTCTGCAGGGTGCCGGGCTGCAGGCCGTGGACCGGCTCATTTTGATCACCCGGCTCCGCAGGCGCCGTGGGCGGGGCCTGGAACTGCCACGCCCACACGGCGCCGGAGCGCTGACGTAGGGGCAGCGACGCCAGAAGTGGGGCTGGCGCGAGTCGTTGCCGGGCAACGGGCGGGAGCTAGGCAAGGGGACGGCGTACAGCTTCGGCGGGCTGAGGGGCGACAAGGCCAAGGTGGGTGCCGGCCGCAGCCGGACGCCGGGTCAGACCGCGCCCCCAGGAACCGCAGGCCTGGGACCCGCGGCTGGCCGCGACCCCGGCTGCCCTTTGGCCCTCTCCGTCAGGGGACCACCCCGACCCCACCTTCGGAGACCCGTGGGCGCCGACCTCTCGGGTGCCCGGACTCTGCCCGCCGCGGCCAGACTGGGCCTGCCTGACTCCGGCCCGGCAGCACCCCGCAGCCCCTTCACTCCGGGCCGGGTTGCCTCCGCGGCACCTCGTCTGGCTCTAGGACACGCCCCTGCGCGGGCGGCCCCGGGCGAAGGGAGGAGGCAGCCCGCTGGTGGCTCCGGCCACCTTCCCTGGGTGACCAGGCTGCGTACGTGGTTTGTGTCTGATCCACTGCGACACTGGACTCGCTCCTGGCCATCTGCACTCCCGAGGAAGCCACCAGCAGCTCCTGAGCCGTGGGCGAGCAGGCGGCCCGGGCCCTCCAGCAGAGCAGTGTGTATGCCTCCTGCGCACCTTCCCGCCTATGCGGGCCTGGCCACAGCAGCATGCAAGGACCGTGGGAGCTGGGCCTCAAGCCCGGCCACACGCCCCCTCTGAGCGGGCCTCGGAGTGTCCTCACAGAGGCAGCAGGGGAGATCGCCCCCTGCCAGGCTTGTGAAGACAGCTGTGCAGGCCAGGCACCTGGCAAACAACGTGGTGCTGATGCGCAGTGGGTGCGGACCCCCTCCCACCAGGCCCCGTGGGATGGGGAAGCCCGGACCCCTGGGCTCAGCCAGGGCACCTGCGCTGCGTGTGGTCCAGGCCCAGCGGAACACAGCAGTGCCTGGGGGGAGTTTGAAGGCTTTCGGGAATCTTCAGCTGAGTTCGAACAATTCTCTCAGTCCTCTGAACTCCCGGAGCAAGCCACAGCACCTGAGCTGCCAGGACCCGCTTCTGCCCGAAAGGAGTGTGGTTCTCAGCATCCTTGCCCCAGTGGAGCTGGCGCCACTGCACCTCCTGAGGTATTTCTGAAGCACGCAGGACGTGTTTTATATGCTGAAAGGCCGGCAGACCTCAGGCTGTGGAGGCCTGGCCAGGGACGGGGTCTGCTCCTGTCCTGTCCTTTGTCCCGGCCACCTGGCTGGCTGTCCCATCCTCCTGAACCAGGTTAGGAATGAGGCTGAAGAAATGGTGACCCCCCCTGGGGGGCATCTCAGGAGCTGGGCTGCCCCAGTGCCTGCTCCTCCTCAGCCTGGCCACACTAGCCTCCTGCCTTCCTCTCCCCACTTCACCCCCACTCCCCCCCCCCATCAGGCTGCGCTTTACTGGCCCCAGTTCAGAGCATGTGGGGGAAGAGCTTTGTCTGAATTATCAAGCTGCTTATTAGGAAGCCTCACACAAGTCACATCTCAGTCTGTAACTAACGATGGGCACTGGAGAGCCGGGCCTCCCCCCACTTGCCCCTCGCTCTGCCATTCCCGGCCTGATCATGTGTCCACCTGTTTTGTGACTGCCTCTGACCCTCTTCTCTTTCTTTTTCTTCCATTGCCCCCCCTTTCTCTGCCGTCTCTTCCCAAATGCTTTATCCCAAACTCCAAAAGAACAAGAAATAAGAGGAAGAAGGGAGAGAAAAGGTTCAGTTGGTTCTAGGAATGGACTGTTTGCTGTCTGATCTTCACACAGCCAGCTCTGCTATCACATTTGTTTTGGAAACAGGACTTGTCTTCCAACACTATTGATGTATCACAGAACAATTTAAGCGTAACACAAACAGCAAGAAACACCAGGTGAATGCAGAAAGCTGCAGGCACCTCACATGTCCCCGATGCCACTGAGCCTTCTTGGTGTCTCACACCCGTCCCCACACAGCCACCCCCCAGCACCTCACGCCCACTCCCAGCCCACAGACCTTGGGTCTGTCTCCAAGAAGTGCTGTTTATTTATATGGATGGAGCTCAGCCACTTAGCCATGTGGCAAATGGTGCTAACTTTTTTGTGGGCGTCTTTTTTCACACACCACAGGTCTATGAGTGTTCTGTCCAATCCCACTTTTCCTACACACCCTGTGACTTTCGTCACGTGGTTTGTACAGCACAATGATCTTAGGGAATGAACATGTCATGTGACAGTGCAGTCATTTACAAATTTCAGACTGTACCAAAGGTGTTTGGAATAAGGTGATGAGATGGGCATATTTCTCCTAACTTTGGTGTGTTTTCTTTTTCAGCCCATTCCCAGCTATGAGAACATTTTTAGGTTTGCTTTTCAAGAAGTCCCAGGCCAGCAGGTGACTGACGATGTCCCCGCCTTACATCATCTCTTAGAAATTAGCGATGAAGAGGAGCCAGGCCATGGATGTGCACATAAATGCTGGTAATGAACTTAAATTGGGACTGATATTTTACACCAACTCTGCATTTATGCTTTTGGGTGACAAGACGCACGAGGCCTTTTGTTTTTACCTTCAGAGAGTGTTGTCTCCTGAAGGCCTCGCCATCTTTGGGTTGCAGGGTCCTCCCAAAGGGCCAGATTACATGGTTGACACCTGGCCACAGACCCTCCTTTAAGAGCCATGTTCAACCTCTCCCCACTGCCCCCCGGGAGCTCATCTGGAGCAATGTGGATCAGGTCTCAGTGCGAGTGTTGGGGTTATGGGAGAGAGCAGGGGGCTTGGGCAGCAGGCACAGGGGCCTTCTCAGGGCCTTGGCTGAGCGATCCAAGGACAGAGGACATGTCCCCACGCCTTGGAGGGACATTGTCAACCCACAAGTCAGCACACCTGTGGCTCCTGGTGCTGCCTGAGAGGCTGAGGGCCCTGGGGCCAGAGACCTGAGGGAGGGCACAAAGGAGTCAGGTACAGAAGGCCATTTCCTACGACACCCTGTCAGTGGGCACTGGGAGGAAAGCAGGTGTTGCTTGAGGGGAGTATGTGGGCCAGCGGGGAGGTGAAGGGCACCATGTACTGGCTCCCTGGCCCTTCCATGTGCCCTCAGGACAGGCCTCTGGGCCCCGGCCATAGTCAGGGTTGCTGCTGGGGTCCAAGCCAGCGCCTTCCCCAGGGCACCCCCAGCAAAGGCCTGGGGACAGAAGCTGCCACCAGCCATGCTCAGATGGCTGAGCCCTCTGGATGTGGTGCGTCCCCAGCCAGTAGGCAGCGGAGGGGCCTTTGGTGGCATGAGGCCCTGGGATGCCCAGAGACATGGTGGGCGGTCCTGGGTATCAACTGGGCAGGGTAGGGAAGCCCTGTGAGGCAAGGGGTCAGCGTTCCTCCAGGGTGACTGGGAAATACAGGTATGCAGCGCTCTCTCTCCTGGGGCCACTTGTGTGCCACATCACCTCCCCTTCCAGGGTGGTGGGCCTGGCACATCCCCCATGTGCTTGCCCTGCTAGGCACCCGCTCTGCTCTCAGTATATGCGAGATTTTTTTATCAGCAGGCATCTAGTCTAGGTGTCTGAGACTGTCAGAGTGGAGCCGTGACACACCTGGCCGTGGGGGAGGTGGGGGGACACTCCTGTGAAAACGAGTCATGGGCACTCACTCTGTGGGAAGGACTGGAGTGGGCAGGAGGGCATTCGGGGTGTCTGCAGGGTAGATGCCCATCGATGTGGGAACGTGGGGCCCCACCCCGTTCTGCACCCCAGGCTGCCTGCTAATCCACACGTCCTTTTCCAGTCCCGAATCTAGAAAGCTCTGGCGAGCTCTCCAGAGCGCACACAGCATGGCCACGTCCCACTGCCTATGGCACTTGTCCCGTTGCCAGGAAAACCTCCTCCTTGTCCTTGGAGTAGATGCCACTCAGGTGAGGTGACATGGGTGGGGACTGTTGCACTTACCACCCACCCGGCACAGCAGCTGGTCTGCAGGAAGCCAGGCATCTGGGACTGAGTACTGACCTCCCTGGTGCGGAGGCTGCAGCTCCACATGTGGGGTCCAGGGCCACTGGTGGGGGGGTGGGGGGGGTGGGAGATGGGCAGGTGGTGAGTAGCAGGGCCCAGGTGGGGAACTGCTGGGAAAACAGGAGCAGAAATGACCCTTTCCTGGCTTTCCCGCTGGCTGACAGTGGTTTGTGTCCTCAGAACCTGTCCAGAGGCCCAGGTCCCGTTCTGGAAGGCTCTGAGCTCCAGGAGCCTACAGGGTTTGGGGTGCCCAGTTTCCGGCTACACCACTGTAGAGCGCTGATCCAGACCACGGTGAGTGCCCGGCAGCAGCCACAAAGGCAAGCCTGCTGGCCTCCTGGGCTTCCGCATTGGACTCACTTGTTTTAGTAAAGTGAGCACTTCCAGTATCCAGGGCAGTGGACCACTGCATACAAGCCTGCAGGGTGGGGCTGGGGCCTTAAGCGGCTCGGCCTGGTGGGCACGGGAGTGGCTGCATGGCCTGCTCAGCAGCTTTTCTCCATAGTGTGAAGCTCCTGCTGCTGCAGCACCACTGCCACCTGTCCCTGGGGCTCAGGCAGGATGGGGGCCTCTTCCCGAAGCCCTCCTATTAGGGCACAGACACGCCTTTGCTGGGGTGTCGCCTGCTGGCCTCCTGAGCAGGCATTTCAAGGAACTCCATGCCCAGCCATCTATCTCCCTGTGCTCTGGCCTAAGGGGTGCTTCCCACTTCCGGGAGCATGTGCTGCCCAGGACCCAGGTGTGGTTAGAATTCACTGTGCACCTCCTCCTAAAAAGTGCACCTGGTGTGTGGTGGTGGGTCCTGCACCAGGATCTGCTCTGATGTTGGGTGTGGCATGTCCCACAGGGGAGGGGCAGGCCGGAGGCTGCTGCACCTGATCAGAGCCGGGCGAGTTGACAGGGTGCTGTGGGGCTGAAGGAGGGCCCTCTCCACGGGTGTTCTGGGAAGGCAGCACAGACAAGGTGGAAAGTTCTGGAGCTGCATGGCACAGGCCAGGTTAGAGCAATGGGACAGACATGTCTACAGAGCTGTTGGTAGACACTGAGGGCCATGTGACACCACCTAAGAAATGGGCCCCACCACTGTCCTGGGGGCTGCAGGCTGGGGCTGCAGTCACCTGGGATGTGGCCATCCATGGCGAGGCCCCACCATTTGCTTGGGGAGTCAGAGCTGCGCACCTGCCCCCGTGCTTTGTGGTCACACGGCACAGCTTGGGGGAGGCCCCCAGCAGGGTGGCCACTGAGCGTCCTGTCATGTGTATCCTCATGTGTGTGTGTCCTGTCACGTGTGCACATCCCTGACTGTCCATCTCCATGCAGCTCTTGGGGACACCAGGCGGCAGGCAGGGCAGCCTCGTCACGTGCAGCCTCTTTCTGCAGACCCCCATCCCTGGAAGCGAGCGGTGCACCACAGCACCAAGGACAAAGCTTTTCAGCCCACGGAGCCTGAAAGTGACACTGTCACAGTGATGTCTGAGACGGGAGCCTCTGGAGGGTGTTTGCACCTCCTCCTGGCTTGTGTAGTGGTGACCAGAGCTGTTTTTGCGAGGGTTCCCAAGTCCTCTGCAGAGACCAGTCCTGTGCCCACTGGGTTAGCCTAGGGAGAGGGTCTCTGCCCAGTGGCTTCTCTGGCACCCTGAGGGTTAGCTGCCTGGTCATCCGCTGAGGAGACCCCTTCCAATGGCAGAGCCAGCCATGGACACTGATTTTTGTAATGTTTCATTAAACAAAATGGCCTGGATGAGCCCATGTTCTTGCTGATTCGTCCTGTCTGTGGGGACTGGTGCCAGAAATCCTGTCACTGCAGCCAGTTCCTGCCCCTCAGGGGAGGCCTGGGGGTCCAAGGCTGGTGGAGCACCCAGTACATGCAGTGCAGCGCCAGCCACCATTGACCCAAGGCCAGGAGATTAGACGTGCCTCACACCGTCTACCCAGGTGTCAGACCAAATGGCACAGTGGGGACATACAATGACTGGCACATGTCACCTATCATAGGGAAGATGCTGTCACTTGACACCCCAGTGCCCTTGCCCACCCGCCTGGGCCTCAGCATCAGGCTGCACGTGGGTTGGTGGCCCTTATCAGGGAGTAACTCAGTCATCTTTGTACACGTTTGGGAAATGCGTTTATTTTTCATTTTCAGCTACAGGGATGGGAATTTGGGAACTGCTTTTCTGCCATGCTGCTTGTGTCACCACTTTGGGGACTCCTGGGGCCCCAGCAGCAGAGGCCCATGGATTCCCAGCCTTTGCTTAGACTTGACAACCCAAAATGCACCATGCTGCGCCATGCCTCCCCCACCAGGTCCAAATACCAATGTTGGTGCTCTCCCTGCCCCTCCCGACCCCAGCGAGCCCCACCCCCCAGCCCAGCTACAACGCCCCCATGCACCCAGCTCCCTAAGCCAGAAGCCATGGCGCCCCTCCCCCATGCATCCGGTCAGATTCCAAGTGGGCTCTGGTTGGCCTGATGTCCGGCCAGTCTGCTGGAGGGGGCTTGTGACCTGGGAGACACCCGAGTCAGATGTTCAAGTCACAAGAAGCCTAATCAGCTACAAGCCATGGTCTACAGTAATCGGAGCTCAGGGTACACGGAAACCTGAGCAATTACATCAGCACTGGACCAGGCCAAGGCTGCTGGTCCCCACACAAAGGAAGAGGCCCTTCAGCGGCCACACTGGGCTGGCGACACACCAAGTGCTCCAGCAGAAGGCCAAGAGCTGGGTGACAATGGGCTGGAGGAATCCCCAGGTGCATGGGTCCCAGGCAGGCAGCGCGGGGCTCACGCTTGTCCGAGTCCTGGAAACAACCAAAGTCTGTCTACAGGCACCCCAGGGCCACCAGCCCCCCCTGCAGCCTTCCCAACTTGAAGCAGCCAAATAACTTCATGTGACAATAATTTCCTAATCTCACAATCCAGAAAATGCTATGCATGTGTGTTACTGATGGCTCCTTAGTCTGACTCAAGAACAGTCACTGCCAGGCTATGTGGGCGCTGGAAGACCCTGACATACCCAAACCTGGTTTACCCTCCCTGCACACCTCCCAGTGCCCAGTGTGGTGCCTGGCCTGCTCCCTATGCCAGGAACAGGGACAGCAGGTGGCAGGTGCACCTAAGTCCTTGACTGAGAGCTAGCAGCAGCTGGGCCATGTTCAGGGGTGACTGGAAGCATGCAACAGGGACTTCTTGCATCAGTCCAGCAGCCCTTCCCAGAGCCCAGGGCTGCAGAGCTCCACCCACCAGGCCCAGGGACAGGAGGGGCAATGGGTGGACAGTGGCCTTAGCTGTCTGTGGCCAACACACCTTCCTTTGCAGTTTACAAAAAGCTGTGACCACATGCACACGGGCCTGCAGGGTCCTAGTCCTGCACTTACCTCAGTAACTGGTGACCCGAGAGAGCCAGGCCATTAGCACCCAGGGGGCCCCAAAGTGAGACTAGGTAGCTGAGAAATAACCAGAAGAGCCAGAGGGAGGAGTTGCTGGCAAGGCAGGGTAGTGTCGAGGCTCAGCCATGTCAGTGGGGTGGGGACCCCAAAGCCGAAGCCTGACCCACAAGCCTGCCTGGCCCTCCCTGTCCTTTGAAGGCTGGCATAATAGATACCACAGCTACTCCAGAACAGAACAAATATTAAAACAGAAATGTTACAAGACACAAAAACTGCTTTAGATTTATTGCTTCTAAGACACATACACTTTCAACTATTTTACACAAGGAAATACTTTCAAAATCTGAGGGAAGCAATCCATGGGTGCTGATGCCACCTGCCACCCTGCATCTCGCTGGCTTCCCCACCCTGCTGGGTGCTCCAGGACTTGCTCCCCTCAGGCAGACCTGGGGGAGGGGTGTGTTCTTTGGGACCCTGCTGCCCCTTTAACACATCAAGTGAAACTCCTTGCCCACCTCCAGGGGGCGCCCTGACCAACTGAGGATAGGAGATGCACTGCGGAGTAGGTGTGGAGACAACTACAGCTCGCTTCCATGTTGCTGAATATTTTAATAAAGTGAGGTGAACATCGCTGATAGTAAGGAATGGTCATATGCACAAAAGAAACAAACCTGGCTAAGGGCTGGGGAAGGAATAAAAAGCATGAGAAACAGGAAACATGGGGGTGGGGAAGTATGGTCTTGCTTGTAAACCAAAGGAAATATCTAGAAGGTATGGGCAATCTCGGGCCATGAGGGGTCACCGGGGCAGCCCACAACCCTACCGTTAATTACCCTCAAGATGGAGGGTCCACAAATGACATGTGTCCACTTTTACATTCAGTCTTAAAATGGTTGCAGCACCACATTGCCGCGCGCGGGCTGTCCTACCGGCATAGCGCCAGGCAAGTGTGCAGGTGGGCGGGCAGGCAGCTGGTACTTATGGGCACTCTACAACGAGTGCTGGGGCTTGTGGGGCCCAAGAGTCCGCTCCTCAGGGAGCAGCCCAAGACACCTGAGGTGTCCAAACATCAACTGGGGCCAGTGATCTCCACCCAATGACATTTACATATAAATAGGCATAAATAAACCTCCAAGACTGCACTTCATTCCCAGGATGCAGGACACGCAGGACAGTGAGCAGTGCCCTCTAAGGCACTGCCTATATACCACAGGCAGACATGTCCCACTCAACCTGAAATGACAAGTCCCCATGCATGCGCAGACCCTGCTGAAAGTGGGGCTGCATGGCTTGTGGAAGAGAACAGTCCCCACTTAACCCTTAAAATTTAAGCACAACTGCAAGTGTTCCGATTATAAGAGTTTCTAATTAGCAGCAGAGGATGTTTATAGAAAAAATATACTTTTAAGAAAATAGCTGAAAAATCTAGATAAAAGTATAAAAAGTTTAAAAAATATATCTTAAGCCAAATATTGCCCAAAACATATAAAACTTAATTTAAAAAAATTCACCTATCTAAAGTTAAACGAGGCTGGATGCAGCTGGCATCCTCCACAGAGCTGTGGCAGGACTTGGGGGACAAAGACCCAGGGCTGGTGGCCCTGCCCCTGGGGGCAGGGAAGGGGTGGCAGGCACATTGGACGCTGTCCCGGCCACACTGGTCATCACTGACAAGGTAGAGTCTGACCTGGTTGGCGCTCTGGGGGTCCCTGGCCTGCCAGACACTCCGTGACACGCCTGCAGGGCGGTGGGCTCAGGTCTCCACCAGGATCTCCACCACATGGTCCAGCTCACCCAGGTCCGACTTGCAGCCAGAGCCGGGGGGTGGAGTCAAGGCTTCCAGCCCGTCACCAGGGCCAGACTTGCCACCCACCATGCCCGTCAGCACAGTGTCCAGGTCATAGTAGGGGCTGTCCACGTCCCCAAACAGCCCCTCCACAGAGCTGGGGGTTTTACTCTCCAGTGTTTCAAAGATCTGATCCAGCGACTTCTGCAAGCCCCCCCTGTCCTCCCGAGGGCGGTCCGCATCCCAAACGTAGCCCTGCGTGCTCCTTGGGACTGCTGTACTCGGGACCCCACACAGATGGGACACCAGGTCCGGGGTGTGGCCCTCAGCTGGGTCAGGGGCCAGGTGCTCCCCCTCCTGCTCCCAGGCTGTGCGACATAGGATCTCTGTGGACACCAGGCGGTCCCGTGGCATTCGCCCTGCAGCCGGGGGCACCGTCACCCTCCAAGTCCCATCCTGGGTCATGTCCTCTTGGATCTGCCGCACCGTGTTGGCTATGAGGACCGAGCGGCAGAGGTTGGGCTCAACCAGCATGTGGCAGAGCTGCAGCTTGACCAGGGACATGTCCAGGAGTGACTGTCGCTGCAGGCTGGCAAGGGCACCCTCCGGGTCTTCGTCGCTGTCAGCGCACTTCCTCTTTAGTCCTCGGGCAAACATCATGTCCTACAGAAGAAACCCAGGAAGACACCATTTAGCACATTTCAGAGCGTCCAGCAGACACGGCCCAGATCCAGCCTCGTCCATCTGTCACAGAGGTGACCTTGGCACATACAGGCCCTAGGAATGGTGGGGGACAAGATGACTCCATTGTCTAATTCACACACAGCCACACCTCTGAATGGCAGCATGACTGTCCCCATCAGAACAGACACATGGACTACAAGTGGGAGCACCTAGTGTGGTGGTCATCAGGAGGCAGCAGCCTGGGGCAGATCTGAGCAACCGGCCACAGCTTCCCTGCCCCAGCGGGGAGGCATCGCCTTCCCCTGGAGACTCTGCCGGCCATCACTGCCCCTAGTCACTGCCCTGTGTGGTCAGCAGGCAGCCCAGGAGGAGCTGCACCAAAGCCAGCAGGGGAAACACAGGGCATGTTCCCTTGAGGTCCTGTGTGTGGGGCACCATCACCCAGGACGACGCTCATGTGCACCAAGATGAGTAGAGCACAATGCTGAGCCAGGACTTTGGACTACCTCCTGCCCGCCCCTCCCCACCTGAGAGCCAGCTCCTTCTACATCAAAGAACGGGAAATGCCACAGGGTTGGGGTCACTCCCCTGCAGTGCCTCCCCACCAATGCCGCACTGGCACCACAGGTCATGTGTACAGAGGCCTGGGCCTCGTCTGGCCCTCACAGGCTCCAGGGCAGCTTGCTCTACTCTGAAGAAGCATTAAGTCCAAACACGATGTCCTTCTTTGGAACTGACCAGAAGCAGACACAAGGCAGGGGGACTAGAGGGAGCGAAGCAGGTAGGGGCTCCACCTCCCCCACCCACCCACCCAGAGCCCTCTTTCTACAAGTTAAGCATTAAGTTTCTCTTCTCAAGCTTGTATAGTAGCTAGACGCTTTTTTTTATTTTTTATTTAAAGATTTATTCATTATATTTGACAGAGAGAGAGAGAGAGAGAGAGATAACAGTCAGAAACAGAGATAAGGGGGAGGGCCCAGAACAGTCTCCATAGCTGCACATCATTGGTTTTTCCACATAGTTTCATTCCACAGGTGGGTGCGGGGCTGCGCAGGGCAGGAACTGGGTCGGGGTCTCACCCCAGTGAGAACTGAACTGGGGGCACTCCCCAGTTCAGCATATGGGTCCGCAGGGGCCAGGATTTGATCCTCTATCCCCGGGGCTGCAAAGTGAGTGCCTAACCCATTGAGCCATCCGGCTTCCCTGAGACAATTTTATTTCAAATAATTTGCTGTACTATTCAGAGGGTTAGACTCTTTTCACTATGCAAATTTTTGGATTTTTTTCTGAATATCAATCCTGTGGCTCCCCATGCCGGCCATGTGCTCAGGGGCACCAGCCGGGCAGGGTGGTCATTCAAAGCAGGAGGTGCTGCATGAAGGGCTGGCTGCCACCTGCCCCAGGGAGCCCCTCCCAGGGTGCACTGGGCCAGCTCATTAGACAGAAAGATCCCACCCGAACGAATTCTCCTTCAACGTGGAAGATCGCACCTCCCATGTATTTAACATCGGAAAAAATTAAGTGACTCTTGGGCATTTATCCCTGATATGAAATCTGCACTCATGCAAAAACATGTACAAGAATGTTCACTGCAGCTGCACTCATGGCCCCAGATGTTGTGAAACAAGCCCCTGACCCAGGTGCCACAAAGTCACAGAACCCCCAGTGGGGAAAGTGTGTCCAGTGTCCCGTGGTGCCTGCCTAGAGCTCTGAGGAATTGGGTCCCACTGCTGTGACATTCTGGAGATGGAGTGGGCATGGCCAGCAAGTCACTGTATATGGGCTGCCTGGTGGGCCCAGAACCATGCACACGATGCACAAACTAGCTCTGACCCCAGGACATTTCTTTGCAACTTCCTGTGATTCTTTAATTATTTCAAAATGAAAAGTTAAAGAACAGGTGCCCAGAGCTTTCTCCCCTTGCAAAAAAGCTAATTTCCCAACAGCGAACATGTCTCCCTCAATATGCCCCTGAAGGTCCCGCCACTTCTCTCCCAACACCTCACACACACCCGCTTATGGACTGTTTTTACACGGACGAATCAAAGAGTTTACCATTAAGACACAGAAAATATCCCTAGTACTTCTGGTAAGGATTCAAGCTTTTAGTCTTGGTTGCAAATTCAACTTATACAGCCCCCATCACTTGTTTAACAGTCACTGGCTTAAAACTGCTAAGTCTATCAAGAACTAATATAAAATTCTGTCCAACTATAAACACGCCCCCTGAGTTGAAGATTTAAGTTTCAAGGATTCCTCTGTGGCAAGTCACTTCACCTCTTAATCTAAAATTCCAACTCTGCTTGATGATGGGTTTAACTTAGGATACAAACCAGCCTCCCTGAAATGATATAATTAGGCCCTCATTCTCAACAGAAGCAAGGGTCTCTGGGAGGTCAAGATGCCACAGGGGCTGTGGGGCAGCCAGAGGCCCAGCTCCCACTCAGCATCCTCAGAAAGCTGGCCAGTCACACCTCTATCTCAAGGGACAGCCCAGAAGTCAATCTTCCTGCCACAGTCACCCAAATACCAGGCATGATCTGACTGACAGCTTCCCTAACTGTCCCCACTTCCGGCTCAGGACCCACCTGAGAAAGCCACATGTGCTCCCCAAGAAATCCTGAGGGCCGCCAGGCTGCTCCAGGCCCCAGCCCTTTCCCACCCTCCTGCCTGGGTGCTGGCAGCCATCTCCCATGTCCCTGCAGCTCACTGGCAAACTGGGAAGCATCAAAGTACAAGACAACCCTGGCCCAGCCAGTTATCAGAGGGATCCCTCTCGGTTCTCTGAGCGCTTTCTGGTCTGCAGAGCTTTGAGTGGTGGAGGTGCTTCTTGCCCACCAGTGTGACAGCTATGCATTTATCCCAATGTTAACACACTGCTGTAACAACCCTCACGCACAGCACCAACACTGCTCACCAGTTCCCGGCTACTGACAGGGCCAGTGACTCAGGTTGATTTGGCTGTGTGGACATGGGCTGATCTAGCACCGGATCCCCCAGGGCACCTACTAGGACACCCAAAAGGGCTGTTTCCTACCACCCTCCAGTAAGCTCTACACCGACTGTCCCGTGTGCCATGGAGGACCCCTGCCCTTTAAGGTCACCCAACTGCCCCATCCCGGCCTCTCCCATCAGCCTGGCCCCATCCGGCCAGAATGGTGAGCAGTGGTTATCTGACAGTGGAACAGGACCTGGCAATAGCATGAATCATAAGACATGGTGAATAAAAAGGGAAAAAAACCCTGGGCTTCCATTTACATGAGTTTCTGAAACAGCATGGCTAACCCAAGTGAGAAAACAGCAGACCACTGGAGAAGTGGCCGGGATGGTGGCCCCAAGCGTATGCGCTGACGCAGCTGAGGGGCCTGCACGCTGTGTCTATCCTGTTCACTGTCCCAGCTTACACCTGATGCTGAACAGAAACAAACAAGAAGGTGGGGGGAGGTGACAGGCCACTGAGATCTGAACTTCAGACACCGCCCACTGCATGCACTCAGTGATCCAGGACAAAGGCATATTCGTCATTCTGAATCACTCCTTTCAAAGGTCCCCACCCCCAGGCACTGTTAGTGCCTGTCACACACAAGAAAGTGCTGGCAGGCTGACCCTACAAAAGGAAGTAGCTCAAGACCGGCCCATGTGCAGCCCCCCAGCACCGGCATTCAGGTGAAGGGGTCAGGTTGAGCCCAGGAGGTCCTCAGACACATGTGCTGGTTCTGAAGTGTCCCTGAGGTACAGGGGCAAAGGTGGGGACACAGACCCCCCTAGTGGGTCTAGCACAACACAGCTCTGTGAAGAAGCCCTTCTAACCCAGAGCCCACAGGCCTCATGCCCAAGGCTGTCCTAACTGCCCAGCCTGACTCACATTAATTCCGAACAAAAATGTTAGGTATTTCCCACCCCCACTGTCCACGTCGGCCGGAAGGCCTTGCCATGTGTCTAGTTAAATGCCCAGATCCCACCAAGTCCACAGGCTTAAAGGCATTCACCAAATTTTCCAATGTCAGCAGGCCTCCTCTAGACCAAACACTGACCAGATGGAGAAAAAGGAGTCAAGAGAGACTCAGGAGTCCCACATGGCAGGTGGAGCCATGAGGACGCTATGCCCACCACCCAGACACTCCCCAAGGCAGAGGGGCCCAGCAGCCTGCAGCAGCTTCACACCCAGGCTGGTGCGGATACAGACCCCCAGGCTCTGAGCAACCGGGCCAGGAGAGACTTGCTGTAACCCAAGACCCACAGCCACTGCTGGGCACTCCCATGAGCATCAAGCCCAACACCAGATCTGTGGTTAACATGCTTCATTCATGGGGGACAGAGTCAGAGCCAGCCCAGTGAAGTCTTGAGAACAGCGACCGGGTGGGCTGTGTCCAGAGCCCCACTGCTGCCTGACATTTCTCCTAAGCTGTTACAACGTGAATTCCAGGCACTTTGTTACCTGGAATGGAATACACAGCTTTCTTTCCCAGGAAATGTTCTGAAGCAAGTGAGAGAACCTTGCCAGCCCTCTTCCAAGATAAAAGTCACAACTTTTTATTCCAAGTTTCAACTTAAATTATAAAACGTGGCAAACTTGAAAATAGAACAGTTGTTATACAGGATGTTTATGAGATACTACGCTTCATTTTTTCTTCCTCCTTTTAAAAGAACAGTGTACTGGGCCTGCACCATGAGGGCCACCAGCAGAGAAACTACAGCAGGACGCCCTCTACATGGACCAGAGCAGCTCCCAGCAAACTGTTACCTGGGGGACTCTTTCTGGTAATCCTATTTAGGGGACAAGGTTTTGAAAATGTCCGGTTAAGCTTGTCTCTGACCCAGGGAAGTGAGTTCCTGGTACTTTTGCTAGTCACAGCAGCTGCCTCGCAGGGCTGGCTGTCGCTGGGGCAGGCAGGCACCAGCAGCCCACTGCACAGTTCACTTGCTGGTCTGGGAGTCAGTTTCTTCCCACCCCTCCTCAGTCTGCACTGAACTGGGCAGCTATAGCGACACCACACAGGAAGCAGGCTGAGTGCCAGCACATTAGACCTCAGAGGTGGCATCATATGCAGGATTCTCCCTGACCAGCTGAGAGAGGGGGGTCTACTGAAGGAGAGGGGAGAGGGAAACCAGTGCAAAAACCCTTAACGTTTCTTTTCAAAGCAGTTAAAACAAGAAGCGAAGGAAAAGAACTAAACTGAACTCACAGGGAGACGGCTCTGCCCTCCATCCAGGGCTCCAGAGGAAGGCACCTCAGGCTGGCCCAGTGTGAAAGGCATGACATCACCAACAAAACCTTGTTTTGCTAAAAGGATCTAAGATGAAACAGCAGCATTTCACTGCAAGGAAACCTAGGAACACGGCCGTGGCCCCGACGGGTGGGGGGAAGGGCGGGTGGAAGGAGGGGCAACCACGGGGCACTCTGGTCGGAGCTGTACATTCAAGTCCGCCCACAGACGCTCCCCCAGGGTCCCCACAGGTCTTCACGGCGGGTCTTTGGGGGGAAATCTTGGGAGGAACCCGCACTGACCTTTTCCAAGTCCCAGGAAGAAGACAGTGTGGGGGCTTCGGAATGGAGGCCGTCACTTCACAAGCACGCCCAATAAACCCACGTCCAGTGTTCCTCTTATGAAAGGGCCCCAACGTGCTTACGGCCGCGGGAGCGAGTACCTTCCGGCTAAAGGGGTGCGGGACGGCGAAGGTTTACGCTGTGGCGGCACGAGGGGAATCCCAGCGGCCCAGATTCCGCGGGAGGCGAAGGCGCCGGTCGACCGGGTTCGCACCCCGTCCTCCGAGCGTCCGCCGCCCCTCTCCCCGGCCCGCACCTCCGCCCCGAGGTCAGTCCCCCGCTCCGGCCCCCAGGCCCCGGCCCGCGCCTCCGCCCCCGAGGCGGGCCCCTTTCCGGCCCCCGGGCCACCCCTGTGCTCCCCAACACCCCAGGCACCTAGGGCGGCCCGTACGCACTAGCGTACCTCCCGGGACCCACCGAGGTGAGCCAGACCCCGAGGCCGGACGCTCACCTGGAGGACCACCGTCTGCCCCGCCGGCCGCTGCCGAGGGAGAGGCGGGCCAGGGCGGAGCCGCTCAGCGCCACAAAGAATCGCCTGCCTCCTCGCCCGCTGATTGGCTGAGCGCGGGGCGGGGCCTCCGGTTCAAACCGGGGGCGGAGCCTAGAGCTCGAGTTCCCGCGCGGCCGCGTTGGCCGTTGGACTAGCGTCCTCCACAGCCCCGCCCCCGCCGATTCCCAGGTCTCCGCGCGCGGCCCTAGCGCGCCTGCGCCTTGCCCCCCCCCGGGGATGGGATGGGGCGGGAGAAGACCCGAATAGGGAGGAGGACCAGGGAGGGGCCTTAGGGAGTCAGGGGCGGGGCGTTAGGAAGGGGAGAACAGAGGGAAGGGGAGAGAGGAGGAGAGGGAGGAAAGAGGAGGGAGGAGGAGAGAGGAGGGAGGAGAGAGGAAGGAGGGGAGAGAGGGAGGAGGAGGAGAGAGGAGGGAGGAAGGGAGGGAGGGGAGACAGGGAAGAGGAGGGAAAAAGAAAGGGAGGAGGAGAGGGAGGGAGAAGGGAGGACTCGAGCTGGGTGGAGCTTTGGTGAACTATGTGGCAGGACCACGCAGCCCTGTGATTCCTCCACTGTGCTCCTAGGGGATGTGCCCCCACAGCTTGGGTAGGAAGAAATGAGCAGGAGGAGGAGGGGGCAAGCCCCATTAGGAGGCTCCTGACAGCTCCTCTTACTTGGGCACAAAGGCCTTTCTTGCTCAGCAGGATAGCGGCTCCCACCTGCCCCTAAATCAGGAAGATAGGTTGTTAGAAGAAGGAAAGTGCTGGAGGGGGAGGGAAAACATCTACTTAGCAGAACTGCTTCTCAGGGCCATTTTAATGAGCTCAGACAACCTTGGGAGCAAGAAGGGGAGATGGGCCATGCCAACTGGGAAAAATAAGAGATAATGGGGGGAGGGGACAAGCCGTTCTACCCACAGAAACAAAAACCCTCACACAGTGTGAGGAGTGGCTGTTTTCCCCTCTTGGGAGAGCCCACTCCATAATCCTTAGAGCACCTCTGTGTCGCTAGTAAACTTCTTACTAGTCTGTGCTGCACAAACTCTGTCCCCACGGAATTCTTTTCCCGGAGAAGACAAGAACGGAGGTGCAATGGGCACCTTGGGGAACGTGCCCACCAGAAGTGCACACACACCATTCACAGAAGTTTCCAGGAGTGCCATCCATTGCAGCCCCCAACAACAGGACCAGGTGTTGTGTCCCTGTAGGGGCTTGAGGCTGCAGTCTGACTACAGGAGTCTGATGTGCCTGTTTTTTCAGTGTCACGAAGTTGGAACCCCACAACATGTGGGCAGCTTGCCCTTTAAGTCGGCGTTGTCAGGGTACGTGCACACATGTGCAGCCTCTGCCACAGTGACTTCAGAACCATCCATGACCCCTCAGCCCCTGGCAACCACGAACCCACTGTCCATCACCATGGATTTACCTGCTCTGGATGCCTCACATACATGGCCCCGTGGCTGACGTGGCCCTTATGTCCGGGCTCTCTCACGCAGCACAGAGTTTCCGGGGCTCCCCCCGGGGTGGGGGGTGCTATGCTGAGTGGCCTTCCTGAGCAAGATACTCATCTTGCTATGCATTTGTGGCCACCACAGAGAGTGCTGTGTGAACACAGACACGTCCGTGAGAGCGCGAGCATCCGCTAGAGCACGTACATCCGTGTGGCCATGCAGAAAGCTGTGGGCGTGCACATCCGCGTGACTGTGCACGTGTCCATATGACTGTGCACGTCCGCGTGGGCGGGCCCTTTCCCTTCCCTTAGATCCTAGCTGTGGTGTTGCTTGTCAGGGGTTAACTCCTCGTTTGGTGATCTGGGGAGCCATCAGGCTGTTTTCAGCAGCAGCTGCCCGACCTTACCGACCCCCTCAGTGCATCCGCACCCACCGTTATCAATGGCCGAATTCATGCCTCTGGCCATGCCCGCGGGCATGGAGGCCATGTGTTCTGCGGGAGGCACGGTGTGTGATGGGTGACAGGTATGCACTAGGTGCCTCCTAACTGATGCCCGGGTTCTCCCTGTTGGCAGTGAGGCCAGCCGCCGGCTCATGTCACTGTCCTCAACAGCTGGCTGTGTCAGCGTGCTGCTTAGGGTTCCTCTTCTCAGATGCCGTTTGGAGTCCGGGGCTCGCCGGGTCGGTCATCTCGGGGCGGGCCTGTTCCGCACGCCCGTTATTGCACGGGGCCGCCCAGAGCTCCGTGGGTGGAGCCAGGCACCCTCACCCCGGCGCCCCTGCTGCCCTCTGGCAGCCGGACCCGGGACTCACAGGCTCTCTCGGCTGCGCGGCGCCCTCTAGGGGCCGCCACTGGGACACATGGTCTTTGTGTGAGTGAACTTGGGATGGGGGAAAAAGACCACCCCCAAAGCTTACTTACTTCCCAGCGTCCACTCTGTGTCCGACACGGCTTTAAGAGTAGGACATGCGTGATCTCAATTACTGCCCCAACAACACTGCAGGCAGATACAGTGGCCTTTCTAAAATTATGGAGGAAGAAACTGAGGCACGCAAGGGTGAGATAGCCTGACCACAGGAAGCTGTCCTGGGACATCCTGGGGGTCCTTGGTGGTATTGCAGTAACGCCAGGCAGCCAGGGCCCCTGCCCCTGCCCCACTAGAACTAGAACCTGCACACATGGCACCCCCTGGCCGTCCCCTGCTGTGTCCCTCCCTCAGGGTCAGGAGACTTTGGGCCAGGTGTACCCTCCTGAGCCATGACACCCCTTCAAGACCAACTGTGGATGGTAGGGCCACTGACCCTTAGCCAAACGGTTTTGAGCCCCCCTCCTGGGGCTGCTCAGCCTCAGGGCAGGGGCTGGCAGAGCCAGGCAGAGCAGGGTGGGCTGAGCAGGGCCTCACCTTTCTCCTGATGCGCAGGAGCAGTTGTCAGGAAGCTGGAGTGGGTCTGGTTGAAGGTCTGTTAGGTTGGTTGGTAACTTGTTAAGTATTTGGACACATGTGAGTGCTAAAAATGTCAGGGGAGCCTGAGTGGGTCCCCCAGCTGGCACAAGGCTCACTCATGCATGGCCATCTGTGTCCACACTGTGACTCGGGGAATGTGAGGGGCCTACTTGGGCAGGCTCTGTCTGGGGAGCTGGAGTACAGCAGTGAACAAAGAACAGGTGTGCTGCCCTCGGGGCCCTGGGATGGGGACACATCTGTAGGAAGAGCCCAGAGTGTAGGGTGGCACGCTCGGGGTTGTGGGGCTGTCCAGGGGCTCTCAGGACAACCCTCCTCAGCTCTTACCTCCCTGCACCCCAGTTCTCACCTCCCTGAGCCTCAGCTCTCACCTGAGCCTCAGCTCTCACCTCCCTGCACCCCAGTTCTCACCTCCTTGTACCTCAGTTCTCATCTCCCTGCAAGCATCTCAGTGCTCTGAGGATGGGCCTCACAGTGCTGCCTCCCTCCCTCCCTTTGGTCACCTTGGATAGCACTTTGTGGAGGGGACAGCTGAGAAGGAGGAGGCAGGAGCACAGGGATGGAAGGATTGAACTAGTAAATAAATGAATGGGTGAGTGAAGTAGTGAATAAATTAATGAATGGGTGAGTGAAATAGTGAATGAATGGGTAAGTGAAGTAGTGAATGAATGGATGAATGGGTGCATGAACTAGTGAATGAATGGATGGGTGACTGAATGAACTAGTGAATGAATGAATGAACAAGCTAGTGAGTGAATTGAGTGAGTGAGTGAATGGATGGGTGAGTGAGTGAACTAGTGAAAGAATGAATGAATAGGTGTGTGAGTGAACTAATGAATGGATGAATGGGTGGGTAAGTGGATGAGGGAATGAATGGGTGGGTGGGTGAGTAACCATCTCATGCTCTGTCTGTTTGCTCTCAGCACTGGCAGCCCCTTCTACAAAGTTTCTGTGAGCAACGTGAGTCAGATGAAAGGGAACAAGGTCTGTGGTCAGCAAGAGCAGATCCAGTCACAATAAGGTCATCACTAACCATCAGGGAGGGGAGTGTGGTGAGCACATACCATGATGCACAGAAGATGCATTAGAGAATGTTAACCAGTATCATCCAATAAATGTCATTAAATGATTAAATAAAAGCACAGCCCGGGGATGCACAGAGCGGAGGCCCCCTGAGGACAGAGGCAGAGGTGGGAGTGAGGACCCCACAGCCCAGGAGAGCCACAGACACCGGCAACCTGGGAGCTGGGATGAAGGCTGGTGCAGGCTGTCCCAGGAGCCTCCAGGAAGACCCAGCCCCATGATGCCTCATACCCTTGGACTTCCTGCCCCAGACCTGTGAGCTGTCCCGTTTATGGCAATCAGTTATAGCAGCCCAGGAAGAGGAATACATAATTCCCACATTGGAATGTGCCATGGTCCCTCTCTGTCTTTACTCTCAGCCCAGTCCTGAATATTCTAGACTGTTCTAGAACCCCCAGCCATTGCTTGCAGAGCCCATGCCTCACGCCCCTGTCCCGGGCCTGATCTTTAAGACAGCCCTAGAGGGGAAGGCTTACCTGAGGAAGTAAAATTACACTATTTCATTTAAAGAGGAAGTTGCATGTGTGCATTTTGATTTCTGAAGCTAGTTTCTAAATGTCATGGAGAACAACAGTGGACAACCGCCTCCCAGAAACTAGAGTGTCATCTTGCACAACAGTCACAGAGCCAGACAACACAGCCTAAGTGTGCATCGTGGTGCCCTGACTCCTTCATCCCAGCACCCTGTGTCATGTCCGTGCTGCGAGTGTGTGAAGTATCTGAACCGAGGTGGGGTCAGCCCCTAGGTTGGCCGGGTGTCACTGGCACTGCTGCAGATAGGGAAACTAGGTGGCTACTGAGCTGACCTAGAAGGGGCTTGTCAGGGGGCCCCACTTTCTCTTGGCTATGCAGTGGACCCCGTCCCCTGCTTTGTCACCCCCCGCTGAGGCCTGGAGGCTGAGGAGCTGTCACCTGCTGGCTCTGTCCTGAGCCCTCGGCTACTTCTCCCGACCACAACCCAGGAAGCCTGGAGGCAGAGGGGCTGCAGCTGTCCTCTGAGCCTCCTCAGCAGCTGTCACCCTTCTTGGGGTCAAGTGTTTCCTGATGACATGTAGGTTGCCCTACTGGAAGCTGGAGCCTCTTGTACCCACCCCATCACTCCCCTGAGGGGTCCCCGTGGCCTTCAGCATCAGGCCTGCACAGCACAGAGCCGTCCCATCAGTGACCAGGCATGCAGAAGGAGGAACGGTCTGAGCCAACGTTTGGAGGCAGAAGCACAGCCCACAGGTCCTGTTGCAGCCGTGCCAGCAGCGCCCGCAGCCAAGCGCAGAGAATGAAGTCATCACCATGGACGCGGACCTGGCTCCTCCCTGTGTGCAGCATGCTCCAGCTGCCCGCAGTACCAGGCCACACAGGGTCTCTGCCAACCACCCACTGTTTGCTAATAGCCAGTGAGCTGCCAGGATGAGGGGTAGCCGCAGCCTGGGACACGCTGCCGCCTGCCACTGGCCCAGTGGGCAAGCTTGGGGGGCGGAGTCATGTCTTCCAGCAGGGCGTCCTGGGCCAGCACTGGGACCCTGGCCAGCGGGCTCGGCAGGAGCCCTCGCTGAGCCTCTGCCGGTGCACAGGGAGGCCCACGTGCTGGGCTGAAGCCGCAGGGGGCTGGACGGGCCTGGGCAACACTAGCTGTTTGCGAGTGACGTGGGCGAGCGCTCGTCCTCTGAGTCCTTGGAACATGTGAGCGTGGTGGCGTCGGTCCTGCTGCGCCACTTTTTCCACTCACGGTGGATTCTGGACACCTGTTGGCGCGAGTGGTCCGTGGCCAGCACGTAGATGATGGGGTCAGCCACGCTGTTCACCGTAGACAGGCTCAGGGACAGCACGGACAGCGTGCACATGCCGATCTCAAAGGCGCACACGGCGCGCGCGTCCCCTCTGTAGTAGGAGAAGGCCGCGGCCTTGACCAGGAGCAGCACGTGGTAGGGCGCGAAGCACATCAGGAAGATGCCCACCACGGCGGCGGCCGTGCGCCGCACCCGCACCTTGCGCGCGGCACTCAGCCCCTCGCTCAGCTCCACAGTGCGGAGCACGCGCTGGTTGGTGAAAGCGATGATGAACAGCGGCACCGCGAAGCCCAGGGCGAAGCGTGAGTAGTAGTAGCGGGCCGTCCTGCCGTTCATGGGCACCGTCTCGAAGCAGGCGTTCTCGTGCTCGGTGACAAACACCGGGTAGTGGACCACCCCGACCAGGAGGAAGGCAGACACGCACACCAGCACTGCCGTCCTCTGGCGCCGGCGGCCTCGGCTCTCCAGCGCATACACCACGGCCACGAAGCGGTCGCAGGACACGCAGCACAGCAGGAGGATGCTGACATACACGTTGCAGAAGAAGATGTAGGCCGTGACCTTGCAAGCCCATGGGCCCAGTGTCCAGCGGTGCTGGTTCTGCACGTACATGGCCCAGAGCGGCAGCGTGCCTGCATACAGCGCCTCGCACAGCGCCAGGCCACACAGGTACACGGCCAGCACGTTGCCCCGCAGCGCCTGCCGCAGCGCCAGCCAGCCCGTCAGGCAGTTGGCAGGCAGGCCCAGCATGCACACGGTGCAGTACAGCACCACCACGATCACCCGGCTGTCCTCAAAGGGCATGTTGCACTCCTCAGTGACATTTCCTGTGGGGCAGAGACAAGCGTGAGGACGGCGTCCCTGGGAAACCCCTGGAAGGGTGTTTACGGCGAGAGAGAGGAGAAGGCTCTTGGTCACTCCACACCAGACCTGCCAGGAGCCTCGAGGGTCCAGCTGGGTTCCTCAGAACGGTCCTTTGATCTCCAACTCGATGGCATTGCGGCCAGACAGCACAGGCGGTGCCACACCAAGTCCTGGACACTCACTCAGGTCATTTTTCAAAAGGGGTGTTCATAGGCATGGGAGGGAAGTTCATTCTCTAAATGTTGAGTGAGGGCACTGCTGTGTTAGTGGAGACAGGTGACACCTGTCTGGGTTCAGGCTGTCCCCACCCAGACAGCTGGCTCCCCCCGACAACCACTGTGCGAGGCCTCCATGAAGCCTGCCCCCCTCCCTGGCCCCCAGTTCAGCCCCACCTTGCCAGCCCCATGGATAGACGCACACCCTGGGGGGCAATGGGGGGATCCAAAGCCCAGGTGGGGGCCTCTATGGAGCAACTCTGGTCCCACCATCCCACCAACACTGCCCACCCTCTGGACTGACTGGTTACTGGGCTCTTAGTGTAGTTCAGCCTCGCGCCACCAGCTCAGAGCCTCACTGGGCTGGGCACTGGGCCTCTTGCTTCTCCTTCCAAGTCCCTTGTCTGTTCCCAACCTGGTGACCAGTCGTGGCTGTGACCGTCAGAGACTGCCCCCCCCACACACACAGGTGACCTTCTTCTTGGGGTGGGTGCAGAGGAGCCCCCATGAAGGGGAGGGAGGCATGCATGGGGCATCTGTGAGGGGTCTGTGGCTCTAGGTCTCCCACAAGAAATGGGCTTTGTGAGGCCCAGACAGATACGGGAGGCTCTGACCATTCCCTTGGCCCCAACCCTGCTCTTTCTAGCTCCTCCAAAAGACAAATAAGGGCCACTTCCCAGGAGTTCTGATGGCATGGAGAGCCTCTAGCTGCACCATTTCTGCGTTAGTGTGAGCCTATTTTGTATGCTGATTTGTGACATAATTATCCCCCTTCTGAGACCAAGTGCCTTGTGCAGAAATTCTTATGGGCTCCCTCGTTCAGCACTTAAAGTCAAAGGAGGCTCAAGGGACTCTCTCACCTGACATATTTGCAGGTGTCATGGTGGCTCTAAACAGGCTTCCCTGTGCACGCCACGTCTTGTCGGTCCGGTTAACAAGGTCACTCAGACTTTAAAACAACCTGGAGGAAAAATAAGTTGAAATTGCTTTAGGGAAATCAATTAAATTAAATCACAAATGAAGTTATCAGCAAATGATTAGTGAGCATTTATTATGAGCCAGGTCTTGCATTTATCCTGTGGGATGTGATGATTCCTTAATAAATAAAGGATACCTACAAATCAACAAAAATAAGTGTTGGGGAAGCCGGATGGCTCAGCCCTAGGGACCAGGGATAGAATCCTGGCCCCGGCCCGCTTGGATCCATATGCTGAACTTGGGTGTGCTTCCCATGCTGGAGGCTCCCAGTTCAATCCTTGACCCCTGGTTTGGCCCCTGGCTCGAGGGGGTGTGCCTCCCACACAGGAGACCCCCAGGCCAGTTCCTGCCCTGCGTGGCCCCTGCCCACCTGTGTGGAATGAAACTATGTCAAAAACTGATGACATACAGCTATGGAAACTGCTCTGGGCCCTCCCCCTTCTCTCTCTCTCTCTCTCTCTCTCTCTGTCAAAACAATAAAATAAATCTTTAAAAAATGTGAACATAAATATTCAAACAATAGTGGGGTGTTTTGTCTATCAGGTTGGCAAAAAATGAAGAACTTTAATTTTTGGAGTTGTCAAGAGCTGAGGGTTCCCATGGGAGCGAAAGCTGACACAATGTTTCCACGTTTCCAAAGGTCTTCAATGTGCTTAACTTTTGACTTGGTAAAACCCTTTCTAGGAATTTTTCCTGGTGAAATAATTACTAAGATGCAAAACACATGTGGCCTGGAAGCATGTCCCAGCACATCCCCCCACCCCGCGAAGATACCCCGCCCAGTCCCCCAGGAGGGCACCCCCGATGCCCTCAGCCCTCTCTGGTCTCTTCCTCCACTAACCACAGTGCCCTGAAACAGGCTCCAGCCTCATCAGCCAGGGAGGGGCTGGGGGCAGGGCAGCGCTCTAACCCCTCCTCAGAAGGTGTGGGGGAACCCTGGATCCTGCTGTGCTCTGTGCTGCAGATGGAGATACTGAGGCTGGGCCCAGAGTGGTGACAGCACTGGCTGCACTCCCACTGCGAGGCGCCAGGCCCCAGCCTCCCACCCTTCTGGTGGGGACCCCACATGGGGGAGGGGCGAGGCTTCAGTGGGCCTCCCAGGAGCTGCTGGCCCTGCTACCATAGGCTAGCCTCTCAACCCTCCTTTTTCAAGCGTTTCTACCAGCTAAGTTCACTGACTTAGACATTGTAAGGAAAAATTTGTGCCAAGGTGCTGGAGGCAAAAAGAACAGAGAATCACCACCTCCCAAGTGATGCTCACTAACCCTTTGAGATTGACATGCCCCCCACCCCCCGGGTGCTTGGCTAGGGGCCTTAGACTAAGGAGGTGACGGCCCAAGGTGCTTCTGGCCAATGCCCAGTGGGGCCCATAGCCCAGGGGAAAATGCAGACCCCCTAAACGGAGACCTAGTTGGCTCTGGGGGTGAGCCCCACGGGGGGGTGCCCAAGGGAGAAGCTAATGGGGAGCCCACCTGGGAGCCAGCCAGGTGCTCTGAGCTGGGGAGCGTAGGGCATCACCAGCCTAGCCTCTCTTTGGTCCCATTTCCTTCATCTGAACAGGCTCAGCGGCTCAGGGGAGGGGCTCAGGAAGCGGGAGGAGCTAAGGGGCGGGGCTCTGGGTACTAGGAGAGGGGCTGAGGAGGGGAGCGGCTGTGGGGAGGAGCTAGGGGCGGAGCAGAAGAGGGGCGGGGCTAAGAGAGGAGGGGCCTGGAGGGGCTTGGGGGAGGGACTGGGGGCGGGTCTCTGGAGGGAAGGAGCTCGATGGGAGGAGCTCGTAGGGGGGGAGTGGCTTGGGTGGATCTCTGAAGGTGCTAGGGGAGGGGTTATGGGAGGGGAGGGGCTT
>PVKE010007310.1:0-51140 GCA_004027555.1 Craseonycteris thonglongyai | reverse complement strand
AAAAAAAAAAAAAAAAAAACCGATTATGTAACTCTGGACTAATTAGAACCAAGAACTAAGATTGCTGCCAGTTGGGTTATATGACCTATACACTTCTCAGGTGTCATGTGCCCACAGTTCCATGGGTACATAATGATCGAATTTTAAATAAGTTTCATCTTGAAATCTAAAACCAGAGATTCAAGTTATCTAACTCGTTCACTAAACAAAGCCAGTTTCCTCATCGGTTGACGTCAGACCACCCATATTGCCTCAGTGACATCTATTGGATTGCAGGATTTACCTTGTTTTTGGTGTGTCTATTTTTTAGATTCATGTTGAATCTTGATAGTGGACTGATGTTGTTTTCTGCATGGGACATTTTGCAGAGAAGCTTCTACCCAGTCTTTTGAGATTATTCAGCTTAATTAAGCAATGGGATTTCCTCATATAACCTGCACATTTTTGTTCCGATGGTCTCAGGTCCTTCTGATAACCTACTGGCCCTTAATGCTTTGACTCTGAAGATCTTGCAAGGTGGTGGGTATATGCCATCTGGCTACTTCTGTTCATGTGTGCCATATTGATTTATAGGGAAGACAGGATACAGGAAAGAGGGCACTGTGAGTCAAGGAACTGTAGTTCTAGCTCTGGCTTCTGCCATTAATGTTTGCTCTGATATAGTTCTGTGGGCATTGGTTTTCTCATGTATAATAAGAAATGGGGGAGGACACAGAGAGGAGACTTAGACATGATCTGTAAGATTCCTAAATTTGATTCTAAAGACATGTAAATTTACAGTTCATTGGGAGGAGTTCACAGAACCATTACAGACTTGTTTCTAGTGTGTGAGTGAAAAGAACTATGATAAATTCAACTGGAGTACTTCTGTCTAGGTTCCTTTTTCAAAGCTCATTTCAGTAGATGCTTCTATTTGATCAAAGCCTCTATGTTCACAAGGCTAGTGTTCTACATCAGGGTTCCTAACTTAAACACACTTTCAAAAACTAATTGTCCAACATCAGAAGATCTACTGAGAGGTATTCTAGTTGTTTTATTAAAGCTCAGCACAGTTGCTATCACACAGCAGGCAAAACAACTTTTAGCTTTTCTCTTATCCAGTTAATACCTTCAATATGCTTTATATATTGATAGACTCCCCCACTGGTCTGAGAGCTCTGCTATGTTTCTATTTGCCTATAAGGATGACTTTTTCTGACCAGTTGGCCAAATGTTCATGAAGCAGAATTAAGAAACCATTGTTGGTAGATTTGACCCTCTAGGTGCATTAGCTTAATAAAGAGGACATATATGTATGTTACCTACCCTTAATAAAGAGAACATATATATGTTACCTATCCTTTCACCTAAGCCCAGATTGTCCTTAACTACAGTGAACCTGTCTAGTCATTCTGCAAGCATGTCAGGAAGGTGTCAAGCATCAGATGACAGAACCACCCCTTCTCCTAGAAGAAGTTTATGCCCAACTACAAGATGCATGCTTTGTTACATCATTTTCATTGCTTAATTATAAAATCTACTCTTAAATCTTCATTATAAAATCTAATAAATATAGAGCTGTAATTAATTAATGTGAGGAACACATCTTTGGTTTTGTGTCCCTAGGAATCAGGTAGCTTGTCCTTCCGAGTGACTGATCCATAGCTTGAACTGGGGCCAGCACAATTGGGTCACCATGACATTGGCTTCTGTACAGCTACCCTGAATGCTTTTATTCATCCATAAGATTTCAGTGAATTCTTGCTGGACCGTATTAGGGCTGACTCCCCAGTGTGAGAGGCAAAGGTTACTGGTTCCAGTAAAGAATAGCTTGGACAGAACTGCTCCCCCTGCCCTGGATGGTTTGTCTTTGGAAGCTGCTGTCATAGTCTAAGAAAGGAGAGAGACAGATGGGTCATTTAGCTGAGCCAGTCATCACCTTCCATTTCAGGGTCATCCTTGACTCAATAACAAGAAGAGCAAAAAATGTGTATAGCACTCATTATATGCCAGGTTTAATTTCAAGCATTTTACATGTATTAACTCATTTAATCTTTATATCAACTCTATTATTCCAAAGAGAGGTTACTCAGCTGGAAGTGGCAGATCCTGGATTTAAACCCAGGTACAGCAACCTCCCTTATCCAAAAGGGACAAGAGTTCCAGTGGATGTGTGAAATCATGGATAGTACTGAACCCTATATATACTGTTTTTTATTTTTTTTGTATACACATATACCTATGATAAAGTTTATATTTTACAAACAAAAAATATTTAAAAATTCTAGAAATAAACAATTTATAAGTTTTAAACTGCACACCTTCCTGAGTAGTGTGATGAAATCTCACACCTTCCTGGTCAATCCTGGGCCAAATATGAATCACCCCTTTGTCAAGAGTACCCGTGCTATAGATCAGGGGTCTCTAATTCCCTGGGAAAATTGTCTTCCATGAAACCAGTCCCTACTGCCTAAAAGGTTTATTTCTAGAATTTTTTGTTTAATATTTTCAAACCTTGGTTGAATGTGGAAAGTGAAAGCAGGAATGAAGGGAAACTCCTGTAGTTAGCTTCCAGAAACTTCATGTTGTCTGAATTCCCAGGGGAGATTAGGCTTCTGAGGATTGATGAACTCCCAAGAGACCAAGGAGTAAATAAAATGGCACTTGGGTGATTTATAGTGAGGTGACCAGACTACTTATGTCTGTTGCCCAAGCCACCTTGGAATAACTCTTTGGGGGTTGTATTACAGGTAATCTGAATTATATCAGGAAAGTAATAGGAAAAACAGGCTCTCTTCTTGCTGTTATGGGAACTTTTTTTTTTTTGTCGAGGCAATAGGAAGTTGAAGCATCCACTTCTGACCCTACCAGAACATTTTATTTTTACGATGCCATTCTAGGAAGAATGCCAAGAAGGATCACAGGCAAGAAGAATTTTCTTAGGCGACCCCTGTGGTGCTGGCCAGAGGTACAAATTAACTTCTTTGTTGGGTCAATACGATCTTCGCTTGTGATTCATCATCAGTATGTAACCCATTTCTTCTGGAATACTTGTTGCTAGGGAACTAAGCTTATTATCCAGCCCTGGCTCTAAGACTCAGTTTGGGCTTGGCCGACTGAGAGTTACATGGTGGCAGTGGGGGTTGTGCCCTTCCCTCATTCTTCAAAAGAAGAATGAAGGTACAGTACAGTACAAGTCCAAGGACCGGAGTGGTGGGGGAAATGATGTCTTTGTTCTCCATGTTTCTTCCATCATTTATTCAACCTATGCCCATTTTGTTTTGTTTTGTTGTTGAGGCAATAGCTTAAATCCAGCCTCCTTCATTGATTTTCTAGACTTTCCATTGTTAATACTAAAAACACACAACCAAATGAAACACAATGCCACTAGAGTTTAAATACTTCCATAATCGAATGCATCCAGAGTTTTGTTCCTTAGGGAGAATTTATTAGAGCTATGTGAAGTATTTCTTGATGTAGTAAGTTGGAAGTGAACTTCACAGAGAAGTATAAGTAGGTCCAATAGAAAAAACTTGAAAATAAAACCAGACCTTAAAAAAATAGTGAACTTAGATGTGTGTTCTCCTTACAAAAGCTAACTCCTTTTATAAAATGTTTACAAAAGAATTCACTAGAAAACACCTTGGGTTGGGAAGATCCATTTAGATTGCCAGAGGGATTGGCTGATGTGAAGAGGTATTTGGCATAGTCATTGGAACCTTAAGCATTAAAAACAGTGGTAATGGAGATGTGTAATAGTACCAGAGAAAAAAGACACATGGAACACGTACCATCAGTCAGGGAAGAAGGGTTCTGCTTTAGTATAGTGTATATTAGAACAGGGGTGTCCAATCTTTTGGCTTCCCTGAGCCACATCGGAAGAAGAATTGTCTTGGGCTCCACATAAAATACACTAACAATAATGATAGCTGACGAGCTAAAAAGAAAGCAAAAAAAATTGAAAAATATCTCATAATGCTTTAAGAAAGTTTACGAATTTATGTTGGGCCACAATCAGAGTCATTCTGGGCCGCATGCTGCCAGTTAGACAAGCTTAGTTTAGCTCTTTGAGCTACTTGTTAGTTCCTGAATCTTGAAGACACTAACTTTTGCATAAACTGTAAATGCTCAGATGCTCCTTCCTCCTCTGTAAGAAATGGTACTAACAGTTTGCAGGATTGTGAGAGTAAAAAGCCCATTTGATCCAAGGAGGCATTTTTGTGGAAGGGAAAAACACGGGCTACAGGGCTTTTTGAAAATCTATACAAATTGTTCACAAGTTAAGGTAAAATTGTGAAACTTAAAATTCCAGTTCCATAAAAAGGGACACTGAGACTTCATAGGCAAAGAAGGACAAGAATAGGGAGGAATGTGAGCAATTGGACAAAACTGGAAAGAAACATAAAGATGACAAAAAACTAATAATGTAGTGCTTGGGAAAAAAAAAATGTCATTTTGGAAGGTGATATCATTTGGAAGGTCTGAATGTTTTGTTTTGTTTTATCTTTAAATCTACCAAAAATGTCATTTTGATGTAAGGAAGTGACATTTGAATGGAAAAGATCAGGAACTGGGCCCAGCCAACCTAAATGTGGCAAACAATTTGCACCCAAGGGAACAGAATGAATCGGTTCAGTTGCTGTGTTTTGACATTTTAGGGTGAACATTGGAGGAAAGGATGCTTTTGAAAGAGAAAGTGATACCCCTTCAGAAACGAGACCTGAGCATCAGAGCCAGTGCTTGGGAAGGAGGGCACACAGGTAAAATATGCAAGTTCTAGAAAGATACATGCAGCGTGACTGCACTTTGATCAAGTCCCCAGAGAGGAAAAACGAGCCAATGCACTATTTAGAGAGAAACACAGAGGTGATGAAACCATAAAGAAAGACAAGGCAGTAGTTACTAGGAAAGTCACATGGTGACTACCCTTACCCAGGAACGGTGAAAGAGGGAGGAGATGCAGAAAGGTTTAAAGGAGCTTCTCCTGTAGAGGAACTTCTGAGGACCAGCCACCAACTTCTATTTGTCAGGATGCAGCCAGGCTAAAAGGGAGCCTGCTTTATTGGGTCATTGTATATGCATATTTTATAATAAAAGGAGGGCAGGAAAACAAGACCGCAAAGTTACCCAAACTGCCATAGATATCAGCCTTTTAAACTATGCTATCCCCTCAAAAAAAATATTCTCACTGTAATAAAAACTAGAGGACAATTTCTGCCCATCATGATTTTGCCATGAAAGTCTTGATTTTCCTGTTGTCTTTGGCAGTGAGTTCTGTCTCAAGGACAGGAAGTGTGGCAACTGATCATGTGGTCTGTTTAGCTGGAAGGATAAAGCATAGTCTCTGCCTCTGACCCAAGACCAAGGCTGAGACGGGCCTGAAATCTAGGGGTTCTCTGCAGAAAAGCTGAGCCACCTCCAGCCCAGCCTGGGCCCTCCTTTTCCCAGGTCGAGAATTCACGAGGGGCAACCCCGCCCAGCCGCACCCAGCAGCCCTCATCAGGGGCGGAATCGCTCCTGTTTCCACAGCTGTGAGGCTTCTCACCACCTTTAAAGCCACAGGTTATAGCCAAAAAGGTGTAGTCAGACATTTCCCTGGGCAATTTACAGCATGAAAACCATCGACATCTTTCTGTTTCCCATCTACAGAATTATAAATGAGTTTGGTTTTTAAGCTGTACACATACCTGTTCCTTTCAGATTCTGACATATCGTCCGTGGGGGGCATGCCCTTCCTGGGCCTCGCTCCCCCATACCTGCTGCCAGTTGAAAATAGCTTTTCTCACTGCCATCACCAGCATCAGACGTTTATAGAACAGTTTCTCTAAGCCCAAAATAATAGCAGCTGACATTGTTACAGAGCTTACTGTGTACCAGTTCTTTTTAAAGCTCTTTACAAGTATTAATTAATATAATCCTTGCAAAGGCCCTATGAGGTAGGTCTCCTAGGACACAGAGAGGTAGAATGCCTTCTCCGCACCACACAACCTGTTAGTGGTGGGACTGGGATTTGCCCCAGGCGCCCTCTACTGACTTTGTCCTAGTGCTTACCATTCTGCTGTGCAGGCCTCCAACAACGTGCTCACACCTTCATGGGTGTGCCTAACTCTTACCACACCTCTGACAGTGTTATTAGTCCCCCATTTCACGGATAAGCATGTTGAGGTTTGGAATTTCATTTCACAAAAGGTTGAACAGAGGGAGCCATGAAAGTGGCTTGGAGGTGGGAACAGTGGAGATTTCATCTGGTTATTGCCCACCATTCTGTCACCACCCCCAACTCAAATCAACTCTCCTTCCCCCATGGAATGAGAGGTCCTCCCTGTGTCCCTCAATCCCAGGGTGAGTGGATCCTGTGACAGGAGTGGGAGAGCCGATCCGAGAGCGAGAGCAAGAGCAAGCCTGTTCATGCGTTGCTAATTGCTTAAACATCATGGAGAGGAGTTTGTGTTGTTATGGGTTTTTTGTGGGAAAGCTTTTCATACAATGCTGGCTGACTCCTGAGCTTTAAAGTAAACAACTACATCATCCTGTACAGAGAGTCAGGAAAAAGGAAATTGTAAGAAAACATCAAACTCTTCCAGCTCTCTTTCTTTATGAAAGAAGTGAAGTAAATGATGTTTAGGGAGATTTGCTGGGGTCCTTGCAACAGAAGGCTCCGTGAATAGTGACCCCCTTCTCCAGCTGCATGTTTGGGTAAATGTCTCCCACACCTTGCTTTTCTCTCAATGCCCTCGCTGTGATCTGAGGAGGAAAGGCCACCTGCATAACATGGCTAGAAGATCTAGAAACCCACTAGAAAGTTAAGCTACTTCTCCTCAGGGAGCAGTGAAAAATCTGTACTTGCAGAAGTCCTGGGTGGCCGAGCCAGTGACTGAGCTGGGTGACTGAGCTGACAGCTCTCTGTGATCTTCACATCCTGGGTGTGGAACATGTGCATTCCGTCCCTGTCAGCTAAGCACATGGACAATATTCTAGGCATTCCCCCTTGTACATGCAAAAGACCACACCGGAGAACCTTCTGAATAAGGGTATACTTACAGCGGACTGGCTGAGAAAACACCAGCACCCCCGCCCATAAGCCTTGTCTAATACCCACATCCTAGTTTAAACCCATGCTAGGACTCTCTGGAGAACCTTCCTGGTTGCTTGTCAGAGTTAAGCTTTTTCTATCATCTCATCACCCCTCAGAGCAGCAGTATTTGGAGTCGGGGAGACAAGCAGGGCAGAAGATACTGTTTATCAGAATCACCTGTGGACTTTTCTGACCATGCACCCACCATGAGGATTCTGAAGTCCCTTCCCCCTGATCAGTGTCAGCTCTGAAAAGTGATTGCTGCTTTCAGAGGTAATTGGGGGGATGTATAAGATGTAAGGCTGCTACCTGAAGGATCTCTGAAATTAAAGTCTCCTAGGGTTGTTGCTATAGTAACACTTTCCTATAGCAAATTGTATGTCCTAGCAAAAAGGACTTAAACACTATTTCCCCCTGCCAGTTGTCCTACTCCTACATGAGGTGAAATAGTCCCAGTCTTCCTGCCCCACACACTCTAGGATCCTGACCATCCTTGTCATCCATAGAGTTAATAGGTCTCTTCTCCATAAGAGTAGTTGTTTTCATTTTGTGTTTTCTTTCATGATTGAGCGGTGGGAACTTCTTTGGAGTGTGTATTTTGCACTTGTCCTGAATTCGTTACCTATAGGGCATCCTATTTTTAAATAGGTTCCTTGCAATTGATGTAGCAAAGTCCCAGTGCATGGGGATGAACATTTAAATGGACTTCCCTTGAGTACTACAAGGGCTGTCCAGAAAAAAATCCAGCCATTGTCAATATAATGAGAATGGTTACGTGGCTGGTTACTTCCCGGACAGCCCTCGTATTTTGGGTAGTAACAGGAGTAACAGATTATAGTGGGATAGCTATTTTGATTTTTATTCAACATGAATCACTCATGGAAGGTGTTTTATAAATAGACCAAAAGAGCTTGCCCACTATTACTACGCTATTCCAAGACTTCGGGCACCACCCCTGGCCTATAAAATAAAATGTCCTCTGTCAGATCCCAACCTGCCTCTTCAGTCTCACTGCCTGAGTTCCAGACATGCCATGCAAATGTCTGCCTGCTCCTTTGGCCTAGATTATCCAAGTCTCCCACCACTCCTCTCATATCCAGCCTCTTCTCTGAGAACGCTTCAGTTCATCTGAAGCCCTTTAGTGGTTATTACTTACTCGTCTCGCTTGGCACCCATACACCATGACTAGTTGTTAGATTTATATGCACGAATGACTTATCTCCCCAAACCAACTATGAACACCCAAAGGCCGACAGAAGCTTCTACTGCTTTGTGCATGTGTGTGTGTGTATTTGTAGGAAAAGCTCAGTTACCCAGAGTTAGTGCCCAGTAAATACATCTTGTGGTGGTGATGGTACTGATGGTGGTGAAAGCTAATGTGATTCCAGCCAGCAGGAATCATTTTGGGATTTAAAAGCAGCTGACTGACTTAACTGCTATCTTGCCACTAACCTATCATTCTCCCACTTTCAGAACATGGCTCTAGAAGCCTAAATAGGATTCTATACTATTCTAGTCACATTTCCCCTCACAACCCTGTACTAATTGATTACAATTAGGACGGGAGAGAATCCAAACTTTTACTGAACCTCTTCTCACCTTAAACTCATCTCGCAGCTCTTTAGAAACAGGGTGTCTCATTTTGAACAGGCATTTAGCTTTCAGAGAACTTTTTTTTTTCTGTTTTTTGGTTTTTTTATTTTTAATTTCAGCAAATATTAAGGATGTCCATGAATCTTGGTCTCCTCTTCCACAGAGTGGAAGTAATAATGGTCCCCTCACAGGACTGCTGTGAGAACTCAGTGATCACACAGCAGGCCATTAGTTCAGCACCTAGCTGGTAGCACACGTGCAACTCATCTTCACGGTACCCAGCGATCAGCAGCATGGTAGTGTAGTGTCCTCTGATAGATGAGGAAAAGGCACTGATCAGTGAGGGGACTCCGCTCAAGGGCCCATGCTTCGTGATCCCTGCCCACTGGTGCGCCTCCTTCAGGCAACGCTTATTTCAGGGGTGATGGCGACAGAGGGCAGCCTTTGCCTATAGATGAACCCCAGCACCAAGCTTTTGCCTGAGAACACGATCATCTCTCTCTTAAAATGGGCATGAGTATGCTGGCAGGACTTGTCCTCATTATGGTCAGGGAACCTCCTTACCCTCAGCCTTCCAGAACTTCTCCCCTGCCTGCCTCCCAAAGTAGGATTTCTTAAAGGTTACCAAGTATTTTTCTTGCATCCCAGTTATCCTAGAAAGTTCCAGAATGATTTGGGAATTGCTGTTGGCTAGTGATGGCATGTTGATGCTTGGAGTCAGGTTGGCGAAGCAAGCAGTGAATTATGAAAAGCCCAGTAACCCTAGAAGCTCCTAATCAGGAGACTGAGAAAAAAAATGAAGCACTTTAATCCTCTTCATTATTTGCTCATTAAGAGTGACTCTAATTAGTCGTGGGTAACGTTTCTTTTCCCAGGTGTGTGTTTTGGGGGGCTGTTAAGGAAATTTCATGTTTCTTAGCGGAGACTTCCACATCTGTGGCCTGCCAGTGTTTTCGGCTGTGAGAAAGGAACTCTTTGCCAAGAATTCACCATGTACTGGAAACAGGAAAGTATGGAAAATGAAGTAGCCATAGTCAGTGCTACTTCTAAAGGTCAGGGTTTCATTTATAGAACTGGAGACTTCCAGTTGGAGGAGAAAGGCCCATTCTCATCTGTAATCAGTGTGAGGGGTGTGGAAGCACGGGTCGGATGGCCTGTATGCATGATGCAATGGCAAGAAAGCAACATGTAGTGTTTACAAAGATCAGTCATGTCTGGAAAGATTAGAGAGGAGAAAGAAGAACCAAGCATTCGTTATGGGCTTAGGCATTTCATTTGATCTACAAAAATGATAGCAATGGGCATTTCGGGAGCAAGGGAGGGCTCAGGTAGCCATCGCGCCTCATCTTTTTCATGGGGCGTGATGATGGAGCGTCTCCAAAGGGGGAGTCTTTGTTGGCCTCCACAGTAGAGCCCCTCACGCTGCTCCAGATCACCCTGACATGGATCTTCCTGTCTCAGTGGATTACTGCTTGTCCCTTATGGCAGGTCCTCGAATACTAGTACGCACTGCCACTCTGGAGCTGCCGAACTGGCAGATTACAGGTGCCACCCCTGGAAATTCTGACTCAGTAGGGCTCGGGATTTGCATTTGGTCGTGTGAGGTGATCACTGATCGTACTTGGAGAAGCACTGGCTAAGGGTGGCCGAGCCACCTACTCTTGGAGAGAGCTGGCTTAAAAATTAGTCAGCAAGTAACTGCCCTGGTCACCTGTCCTAGGCCCCCCAGGATTTGCAAAAGACTCGTATGCTGTGAGCCTTACCCTTATGAGGTGGATGCATGAAATGGAGTGGACGGTGTGACAGAATCAAATGCTGGACTGCTGAAGGAGTTCCACAAGGGCCCACAAGACATGACTGATGTGGCTCCAGCTGAGCTCAGAGGACTGGATTTGCACTAATGACTCAGAAGAGACACAGCATTTCTGATGAGGGGCCACCAGCGTGCAGGCAGACTTGAGTCTGATACTTCATCAGCCTGAAAACGTCTGCCTCCATTTCTAGAAAGCCATAGGCTCAGTGGGCTCCGGCCAAGGCTCTCTGGAATCTGGTGTGAATGACCCTGGACCGGGCACCGTGTCTGGGAAGGGGCCCCGCCCACCATCAGCACACGAGGACTTAGCGAAGACCAGGCTAGAGGTGGCAGATGGCATCTGGGCTGTGAGAAATTTGACTCTGAAATAATGGGGTCTTGGGCCACCACACCTGTCATCTTTGAAAGTTCAGAACCTCAGTATTTGTTCCTTTGCACTATTTATAGAGTACATTATGTTTCACATTTTTGATGTTCTCACTTTTATGTGGTCTTTAGGTGGGCTTAGAAGACTGTCATCCCCTGTAATGGATAAAAACACAGGTGGGGTGTTCTCGAAATTCCACAGTGTTATATAGGGTGGGATGGGTTTTTTTGTGCAGAGCCCCTGCCCCTCAGTTGAGGTTCAGTTTGCCTGCACCCCAAATCAGAAAGTTTGCATGTGAGGACCAAAGCTCCTAGAGTCATTTTTAGGGCTTTCTTACTAAATGGAATTTCCTCTCCTTATCACCCTTCAAGATCCATCCAAAATGTCCCTTTCTTTGCTAATAGCTGTGTGACATTCAACCTCCCTCTTTTTCTAAACAAGTCTAATTTCTTCCTTTCATGCTACTAAGACGTTATTACTCTATGGCACTATGCACCTTCTGCTTCTTTATATGGCAGTTATGTATGTGATAATATTTCCCACCAAACCAGAGTATAAAGACCACAAAGTGAGGAATTCGATGGTTCTCATATTTTTTTCTCTTCCATCTGCTTTGGCTCTTAGGCATAAGGACCCAGGGGAAGATAAAGCTGAACACAGAGAAGGGCGTTCTGTTTAGGGGGCCTCAGATAGTGGTGAGAACGTTGTGAAAGATCATTGAAAGCTTGGCTGTCCTGCATTCCATTCCATCCAGCAGCCAGCTTGGCCCAGGCCAATCAAGATGCCAGGCCCAGCCTTGGGTTCAACGCCCCCATCGATGACTCAATCTTTCCTGTATCTCCTCCAGGCCCTGCCAGGGAACCAACCAGGTCCCCTCCCCAGACATAAATCTCTGAGGTCCACAGGAATTCTCTTTCCATCTTTCTGGAACCACTGGAATCCCACAGTCAGGGGGTGGGCAGCTATTATGAAACGCATTGCTCAGTTTCCAGACTAACAAGGCATGTGAGAACTGAAGCTAAGGGTCCCCAATTCCAAGTCTGGCTTATCTGCAAGCAAACCCTGGAGTCTCACCTCTCACCTTCCATTCATAATTACCCGTATGTAAGAAAAGCAGGGAGGCATTGCTGGCATAGGACATGGCAAAAAGGGATTACCCGCTAATGCCATTTGGTTTAGAATTAACTGCATTGTTACATAAAACACTCTGGAAGAGTTCAAATGTCCCTCAGGCTAATGCTTACACCCCAGGTTGGTAACACTATAGCTGAGTATTGTTTTACTTGCCATTTTTCAAAAGGGAGAAAAATACCCAAGCCATTATTCAGCCTAGTAATAATACTTTTGTAAGTAATAACCGCAACTCCCAAACCTTTTTTCTGTGGGCAGGACGTGAGGCTATTGTTCCTTCCTAGGTCACTCTTCAACCTACAGAAAGTGGTGTGGGTTACGGTCAGGTTACAGAAGTATTAACAGGCCTTTAAGAGTTGCAAAGAAAGTCTTCAAGATGGCAGCTTAGCTCTAGCAAAGAGGAATTGATCACTGACTTCCAAGCCAGACACACATGTTAGCTCAATTTTGGGGGCTGGTTGATGTAGGGCAAATTATTGAAACTCCTTGAACCTTTGTTTTTTCATCTCAAAGAAATAAGTAAAAGGGGCAGATGTTAGGTAACACTATGGGGGTAATCATTTTGCATTATATAAGTGTATCCAGTCAACATATTGTACACCTTAAACTTATACAATGTTATATCAATTATATCTCAATAAAGCTAGGGTGAAATGGGGGTAGGGTGATAGCGACCATTTCCTAGAATTGTATCAGGGTTTGGATGTGGTGATGTATGTGCAATGCCTAGCACAGGGACTTAATACCAGTTTCCTTCTTTCCTGTCCGTCTGGGGTCAGCTGGGGAATCAAGGAGACCAGTTGGGTGTGGTTCTGAATGGCTGGAGGCCCTTCCTCTATATTTATCTTTTTTTATAAGCCAATTAACTCTTGGTATAATTTTGAGAAAAAAATTCAAGAGGTTACATAGCATTTAAAATTCTTAAAAGAAAAATACTGGCAGCAATTGCCAAATTATTGAAGTTCCCAGACAACAGTGCAAATGTCGCGTCTTGGCAAAGTGGGATGGGGATTTTCTGAGTGTGATATTTGAATAAAGAAATCTAAACGAGGGGAAAACAGTTTCCCCAGATCTTATCATTGTACAATGAAGAGTTGTATAAAAACTGTTTGTCCCCACTGCATGTTTACTTACCAATGGGCAGGATATCTTGCAGGCCAAAAGTTCAAACTACTGTTAGCTCCCAAGTGATGTGTGAACTTGGAATGAACCGGCTTCAGAAGAGGCTTGCAAAATGTTTTGACCCACAAATGCTCCTGCCTCCCAAATGTTTCCCACTACTTGCCACAGTCCTTGGTGATAGGGTGTTAAATATCTGGACAGATGAAATGAAGGCATAGTGATAACGACTTCTCCCCTGAATACATATGTCCTCACACACAACACTTTTTCCAGATACTTCCTTATAACGTTTTTGTTCCATTACATCAAGCTTCCAGCCTTAGCCGTACTTCATAATGATAAACACAGCTCCTCTACCAAGTCCAAGCAGTGGAAAGACAGAAATAGATGATTTATTTTGATTTTTGTAATGCTGATTTACTTTGAATTTTTGTCCTTTTGGCTGTAGCAACTATGAATGTCTTCAAATTGGGAACTAACTCTCACTAAACAATATTTGAAGTACTTACACAGTTCCTGGATTTTAGTGTATATTCAGAAAATATCTTTCAAGTGCAATTTATCTAGTTTCTTAGACCTGATATCTACTGTTAAAATGCAATGTAGCGTGGTGATAAGACTGTGGCCTTGGTTTAAATTCCACCTCTGTTTTATTAGCTGTGTGAGTTTGGGTTAGCAACTTAACTCCTCTGTGTTTCAGTTTCTTTATCTGCAAAATGAAGAGGAGTAATAAGGAAAATTTTGAGAATTAAATGTGTAAATGTATTGTGAAGTCTTTAGTAAACTATATGACACACAAATTGCTATCCTATGATTTTTATTATATTCTCTTCAACTTTACCATCTCTTGCTCTGCCACCCAGTTTCTCCGTCTCTCATACTTTCCTTCTATGAGAGCAGTAGTTCCAGGGAGCTTGGAAACCAGTTGTTAGTTCTGCCGCCGTTTCCTTTTCACAATTGCACTTGACCCTTCAGAGCCTCAGGTCCCCATACTGGTGCTCCAAAAAAAAAAATGTCGCTAAGTAAACTGTGACCTAGGCTATCCCCTTTATCTGTACTGACTATGTTTTTCTGACTGTATATTGGTTCATGTGATTAAAAAACAAAAACAGAAAAACAACTTCCCTCGCAGGGTTTCAATTTGATCTCTGGATCAACTCATACTTCCTGTTCTAGAAGCCTGCTCTGGCTAATATTCTTTAAACTATCTTTCCTCTTATTGTTTATTCAAACAACAGTCAAGGATGACGATATTGACATTTGGGATAAGACCCCCTTGATTAGACTGAAGTCTCTGCTTGCTTGTTCTCTCTGTAGGTTATATTTGCCACTGATCTAAGGTGAGGATTTCGAGGTACCACCACCGTCTACTCTCATTGGGGTTCTTTGTGGCTCTCCCTGGCATGCTAGGTTTATTCATTCTTGACTTAACTTGATTGCAGTTGTGTTTCTGGGCTGCCATGCTTACAGGCCTGTGCTATTTGTAGAACTACCCTTTTTACCTCCTGCAGGTAGAACATTTGGTGTTCAGGCTGGTAATTTTGAGTTCTCAGCCATGGCTGGAAGCTCCCTGAAGACAGGTCCTATTGTTTGTGCATCTTTTATATTCTCTGAGCTGAACACAGTGGCTGGCTCACAGTGGGTGCCCAGAGAATGTGAACTAAATTGAACTGAACTGGGCCTCAAAGGAGGTTTTGGATTGTAGCGGGCAGAACTGGAGAATGTGGGGGATTCCAGGGAGAGGTTTCTACATGGAAGAGGACACAGGAGGGAGCAAGGAATTGTGAAGGAAGAACAGCAAGTAGGCTGCAATTGAGTTACATACAAGAGTAATTAAAGGACAGACAGATGGCAGCATGCTCTGAACACCTGAGAGTTCTTATTGTCTACTCTGGCTTCAGGTTAGAATCACTTGGACCACCTGAAAAACATACTAAACTCCAGCCTGGCCTCCTGCTTCGCCTCCCTGTAGCTCAATTTAAACTGGAGCCTGGGGCAGGTTCTGGGGATGGGTTGCAATTTAGAACTTAGGACTTGCGATTTAGGAAAACTATAAAATATGGTGGAGGTCCTGTACCAGGAGGCTTATTTTACTATAGATTGCTAACAATTTTGGAGAGATGGCAAAATCTGCCTCCAAGTCTTCCAAGCTGAAGTTTAGAATTCTAGAGTGAACCTAGAAAGAACTGGATAAAAACCAATGCAAGAGATGTTTGTGTCACAGAATTAACAATAAGGACTTATAACAATCAGGGTGAGCAATACTAAAGACTTACTAAGACTTCACTACCCCAACTTTTTCTTAATGGTAACCCTTGCACTCTGAAAACTGCTGATTTCCTGAGTGCTTATAAACTGACTAATCTCAATTTTAAATGTAGTTCAGACTTCACCCTATATCTGGGTCATAGCAAAAGCCTCCATATATACCAGGAATGAGAAGTTTAATATTAATTAGGGCACTGTTTATATTTCCAGTATTTAAAATAAATTATTCAGTTTAACTGTCATATCCTGACTTTTTGAAAATCATTTCTGTTCATGAGTAAGTGACACAAGGTATTCATTTCATGAGTCAGTTTATGTTCCATGGGTCTTCAAGTTCATGGCAAGGACATAGTCTCAAAGGTTTCTCATGCTGGTCCCAGTAATTAAGCCATAGGACTTTAACAAATAATTACGCTTGATAGTAGAATATTGAGTATGCCCGCGTCCTATGAAAGAATTTTAAAACAGTATTTACACAAAACAGAATGCTTTTCATGGAGGGATTGGTTTATTAGTCTTTCCTTGCCTGATGCTTGGGCTTTCGTCAAGTCATGTACACTTCTAGATTACATATATCCCCATGGAAACAGATTGAATATTAAAAAGAGAAAATCACATGTGCATATTTCTCCCGACATCTATGCAAATTCACGTCATGTCCATGCTGGCATCTAGACGAAAGGCAGAAAAATTGACAATGCAGAAAGTTGCAGCATTTGCAGGAATTGTGAGAATCTCAGCACACAGTCTTGGACAGATTGCACATGTATTGGCCCACATGGGTGGTGACTTTGGGTTTGTTTATCAAGCTAAATGCCATGTCACAAACAATAGCTTTTTGCTTAATATGGAATGAACGTAGTACTGAAGTCTTTCCTTGTGAATACCTTTCCATGTGTGTCATGGCAAAGTGTAGGTCAATTTACATTACATTATTTAGTGAAATTGAAAATTCTTTGAGCTGGAGGAATTTACCCTAAAACTCCACAGTGCTTTCAACAATTTGAAATTGACAAAGCCACTATTTATTTTAACACTTCAGCTTGCAGGATCTTCTTGTCTACACTAAAGATATGGTCTGCACTTTTTTTTTCCTGTTTGACTTTTAGTTATCACAGTGTGTGACTTCTGTATGACAGGTGGTCATATCATTTGATGTACGAGTCCCCGTTCCAAGTCCCCCCTCCCCGTTTTTTGGTGTATTTTTTTTATATGTGAGTTGTAGCTAAACTCTAAAAGCTGACTAATGGGAATAGCAGCCAGTTAACATTTACAGTATTGAAAATAGTCCTTTATGTGAAAAGAAAAAGTCAAAATGGGTAAATTAGCAGTTCATGAAGGACCAGTGCCTCTGGTTTTGATTCCTCAGCTAAGGACAGTAGCTTCCATGACTGACCCACATTCTCTCTCTGTGATTTCCCCCTTCCTATTCACTTCCCCCTTTATCTTTTTATTGAGGTGAGGAAAAACGCTTTTCCTCTTTGTTTACTGCCTAGATTGCTTGGAGTTTTACAAAAGGATCATTGCTCAGAAGGGAAAATAAACACAGGTAAACAAGAGAGGTTGGAGTCCAAGATTCCATTCCAAATTTGAATAAGGTCTAGCCACAGAATAGAGTGGCCAGCCCAGCTTAAGGGGTATGCGTGCCAGCCTGTGGTTCTTGTTCCCCTTTAAAGTCCATGATATAACCCCCTCTTGGTCCTTCTCTTTAAGTTCAACCAGTGGCATGAGCCTTATATCGTTATGTGGCCACCGAGAGAGGAGATCTCCCCAGACCTTATCCTCAGACGTCTCCTCTTCATCTTACAAAATAGCAGAAGCAAGGGGCAGGGGCTGGGTCCCTGATGCCCAGCTGTAGAGCCCTGTCCTAGTTCTCCCAGGTTAACCAGTCTGCTTACTCCAGCATGACTCTGGGCTTCTCTGAGGACATGCTTATTCACAGGCCCTGACCTGCTCAGCACGCTCATTTGCAGACATCACTATACCGACACTATTGTTTTATATGTAGCCTTTTTTAATAGAAGGAGAGCATAGTAAATTTCAAAAATGATGTGGGTCTCTCTGCAGCTCCTGCCTTTTCAAGCCCCTTTAAAGCTGTGGTGGTTTCCTGAGCGACCCTCTTTGTTTCATAATTTCATTCTAAACTCACAAGGCAACTTCCCATCCAAGTTAAACATCTGAGGTGGGAAAACTTTGTGCGGCCTTCAGAAAAAGTTTCTGAAAGGTGTTCTGTAAATACGGGATTACTACTACTGCGCTTTGTGCCAAAATCATGTTAAATAAAACAGTTTCCGATCTGTACTCTTACTGACCCAGAGCCCTCTTTCATCACAATTATGTCCTTAATCTTTTCTAGGATCATTGCCATAATCTTATCACTCTAATTATAGCCCCCAAAAATGCAAAATATGTTATATAACTCAGAGCTTGTTTGGACTTCTTATAGGCGTGCTTATATGGCAAGAAAAACAACTTTAAGTCCAACAGTGAAGGGTAAGAGTCATACTGTGGTAATTATTCAAATTTTTTTTTTCAGTAGAAGTATTAGAAATGCCCAGTTCATATCTTTTATAATATATTACATTAAAAAATTGTAACTCAAAGGGCAGTTTTATAGTACACTCAGAGATAGATGGGTCTGAAGGCAGTTGTAATAGTAAATCCTGGAAAGACCCACCAGATTTCTTCATTAGTGAAGAACAGTGAGACCTTGGTTGTGTGTGTGGGTGGTAGGGAAGTGGGGGAGGGCATGGGGCAGGGTGTTAGACAGCTGAAATGATCTCTAAGAGGAAGTAAGGCGAGAGAGAGCTCTATTACGGTACTTCTTTCCTTCATTATGGAACTCCAGTGGAAGGAATCAGAAAGGGATTTCTGTTTCTATGTCCATGCATCATTGTAGCTCTTATCAATTTGTCTGAAAATGTGGGTGTTCTGTGAGGGAAATAGTGGCTTTTTATGGAGGAGCCTCTCCTTTATTCTGTGGCCGTAATCTCCAAGTGGATGCAGAATTCTGAAGGGGGAAGACCTTCACGTTAAGGAAGGATCTTGAGTGTCTGTGCCCATTGGCTTGAGTGCTGTGAACATAGCAGTGATGGCTGATGCCCTGGGCTCTGTCCTCATTAGAATTTCATGCCAGCACCTTAGATCTGAGGCAAAGTGCATTTATAATCCTGGTCACCAATTATGCACATTCAGTTCATTCCGTACAACAGGTATAGACGAGAGACTCTGTAAAAGCCTAGTTTAGAGACTGAGAATATAAGAGAAAGGTAACTTGGTACTTAGTGATACAAACATTTATTGAATGAATGAGTGAGTGAATAAATGAATGAAAAGAAAGAGGAAAAGTCTGGGCTTGGTCCTTAAGGCATTTATATTCTCATTTAGCAAGGAAGATTAAGCTACATGAAATAAGTAAAGGGCACTTTAAGTCCCAATTCTGTAACACTGCTTGTTAGAGGGAATGGATATTGATGAAATCCAGTCGAGGGCAGTGAGGGAAGGAAGTGGCACGGCAGGGTGTGAATGCTCAGAGATAAGCCGTGGGCACACTTTATAAGCACAGAGAGGGGGAATGGTGGGGTAGATTAGGGAGGACAATGAGGCTCCCCTGACAAGAGGAGGGTTGGGCAGGAAGGAGAGTTGGGGTATGTAGGTGGGGACCAGGTGATGAACTGTGGAGCCCACTGTGAGCACTGGATGGTGTGGGGCAAAGCAAGCATGTATTTGGCCCCTGGCTGTCCTCTGGCAGGAGGAGCATGTGTGAAGCCAGTGGGTCCAGAACTCCACCCCTGAGTGGCGGCCTCACAGCTACATATATGCTTGAGGGTGTAGATCAACACACGATGCTGTCATTCTCCTGGAGTGGCTCATGAGTCTTTCCTTACACAGTCCCATGGCCTGTGGCTCGATCTGTTCTTCCACCGGCATCCACTGTTCCCTGCACTGTTACATTTCACAGAAGGCCGGCAGTGGCCTTAGTTAAATTCCCAGGGTGTTTTGGGGACTTTCATTCAAGTGTGACAGCCTAATTTTTGGCTGGAGACATTCCATATAATAAGTACTATTGTGTTTAGCTGTGGTATCATCCTGTTCTTTGTGCCTGAACTCAGAATTTTTGCACTCTTACTCTTGAGGTGAGGGGTTTGCTGATTTAGCATGCCGTTATTCAACGTAGGGTTTATGTCCTTTAACATATTCAGTGCAAAGTCCCGTAGCAATCTGAACTCCCAGCAGCTCCTGACAGCAATAGGAATGCCCGTGGGATCACCACACACAAGCTGTCATTTATGCTAATTTAACTAGAGGTGGTTGGGAAATAAGCTAAGGCTCGTGAGCCCTGGGCCTGCGCAGCGCTCAGGGACTCTCAGGGGCTCTCGGTGCCTCCCTGCCTCTCCAGGCAGGAGCGTGTTCTCCGGACGAGACCACCTCTACGCTGTGATTCTAGTATCTGTTAAGTTGTGAGCTCGCACCCGACTATCCTGTGGTGTACTTTAACGTATTGTACGTGTCATGTATTTATACTCACATTTGTCTTACAGAGCAGTACACACAGAACCATGTGTCCTATACTCTACAGGCGAGTTAAAGCAGCCTTTTTCAAACTCCAGATTGTGTTTGGCTAGTGGGTCATGATATTCATTCAGTGTGTCTCCATGAGCATTTTTTCTTTAAGGAAATAGCATAGGATAGAAAATACAAGGTACACCCATGTTTTCAACATGTTGTAAAGGTAATAGTTATATTGGGAAACAGTTTCAGTTACTTCTGTGTATAAGTACATACATTTATATATGTGTGTATAAAAATATGGGTGCACTGTCATATTTTCTAACCTTGAATGTGTGAATAAGTTGGTCACATATGTATTTACTGGGTCATCACACTGCATGTTTTTAAATGATGTAAGGTGTGTCCAAAGCCATTGTACACACTGATGTCTGAGACGAGCGCAGATTTAATTTGCTTTGAGTGCAGTTAGAATGCAAACATTATCAAGGAATAATTATATGTATTCAGTGTTAAAGTGTGAACTGTAGAAATAATCCTTTTAACATGTCTGTTTTGAACTTGTATGAAACTGACACTGAAAGCCAAACGACGATTCTAGTGAAAACAGTGAGACTGACATTGTATCAGCTTAGCTCTTGAGGACATACCATGGTATGTCCTGTGATTGATTTCCTGTGGTTTACATTTTCCCATCATGACTACAAGACCCGTGGGCAAAGACCAAGTCCTTCTGCCCACTGAATACGCCCCAGTGTGGGCCCCAGTGAGTGCCTGGAGCGCAGTTATCAGTGCTGAAGCCTGGGCGGTAAGAGCTGAGCCCCTGCCTGAGGAGGAAACATGGAGCCCTTGCAGTCTGGAAGGCTTGGCACTTCCACCGTTGAACTCCTGTGGCCCCCTCCGCTGCCTGTTCCTGAGAGTGGCTTAGGTGAGCTGAGGCCTGGGATGCACGTCCCAGATCTGTAAAGTCACTTCCCTCAGATCATGTTTACCTTTGACAGGAAAAGGGCCAACGCAAGGAAGCGCCATAGAAGCAGTCCCACGGAGCCTCTAGCACTGGGAATTCCTTATGAGCCTTTGTGATTGCGGAGTTTATGAAATTTAAGTCAACAGTCTTTCTCCTAATGCCCCAGGCAGCTGTGAGAAGCTGTCTGAGCTGCCCCTGCAGGCCGGTCCCGGGGCGTACCTAGGCTCCAGTGTTCCCCTCCTGCAAAGGTGTCTGATTTCTCTAATCACCTCAGTTTGATGGCTTTCAAACATGTGGCTTGTAATGGAGAGGAAACATTATTTCTCGTCTTTTGGTTTCCTTTTCTGCCTTCCCCACCTCCTATTTCTTCCTTTCCCCCGACCCCCCTTGTGAGTGGAATGGATTATAACATGTTAGGTGTGACCTTGGCGGTTGAGAAGGAACAAGGCTTTGTTTCTCCTTCCCTCCTTCTCCTCCAGCAGTGGCCTGTTGAAGATCCACAGGTAATGGGGGTGATGTCAGGACACTGCCCCTTAGAAAGGACATGAGTTGCTAGAGCTTTGATATTTTTTTTTATTCATGTCCTGGGAGTAAATTGGTGGCAGTTGGGCACATTTGGATGCGTCTTCTCCCTTTCTCTTCCTTTTTATCAAAACCTCCCTCTTCCAGAATTTAAACATAACTACGATTTTTCTGGATGCCCACCATGGGCAGAAATATCTCCCGTGCTCTTATCTGCATTGTCCCAGGAAGGCCCTGATTCTCAACGATTCTCTGCTTTTCTCACCTCCCTGTACTTCCAGTTGCGGGAGGGAGAGGGGGACAATGTGTAAGTCATGTCAGGTTGGATGCTGCTCTCTGAGGCACATGCACATGTAAGTCCTGCGATAATGTCAGGTCCTCCCACGAGAACTAAGCTGCTAAATTCTCTTTGATACTGCAGTTCTCAAAATACTTTCAGCTGATGCCATTTGATGCTCAGATCTGACCTTCCTGACCAGGGTACCATGAGTGGGTTGCAGGAGGGCTGTGAGGTGGCTCCACCTGTCAGTTCTGGGGACCACCCTGGGCTGGTGATTCCTAGTGGCAGGGAGCTGTCCACATACCTCAGCAAACCATCACTTTCTTCCTGAACTGTAACTGTGAAGGTTGGGAAGCCGTGAGCAGGGCAAGCTTTTACAGATGAAGAGGTTATGTAGCCCCCATGTGAGGCAGTGCCCTTGCCGTTCTTGTCCCCGGCTGCGGGCTTTGTGGTGGCTCTGGTTCCCTGCAGGGACCTGGGAGCTGTTTCCTGGCTCTAGCCCGTGTTTGAAGTCATGCTGGGCATCAGTTCTTTGGGGGTTGTCCCATCTCTTTGGTGCTTTACCACTTGCAGGTATTGTTTTTCCTACTATTTTGTTAAGGTTTCCCCAAAATAAAGTGAGAAACAAATAACACAGGGATGATTTTCATGCATGGAAAGAGAGGAGAAAAGATATACAATCTAAGGTTGTATCACTTTCAACATGATCCCCCCTCCCCTCTGGTAGTTGAGTATATCTAAGGTTTGAGCTTCTTTCAAAAGCCAATGTATGCAGACAACATGATCCTGTGTGTAGAAAATATTAACAAACGTGCATGTGCACATACACACATCTCACTAGAACTAACAAATGCATAGAGAAAGGCCACAAGATGCATCATCAGTATATAAAAATCAATTGCATTTCTATATACTAGCAGTGAACCAACTCAAAAGTGAAATTCAGAAAACAGTTTTATTCACAATGGCATCAGAAAGAATTACAGGCACATTGGAGAGATGGCAGGTTTGGTTCCAGACTACCGCAATAAAGCGAGTATCACAATTAAAGGGAGTCATAATCTTTTTGCTTGTGGAGGTTCTTGCCACAATTTTATAAAAGGTGCAACATCTGTGAAGCGCACAGTAAAATGAGATCTGCTCAGGCATAAATTTAACAAAAGAAGCTGAAGAAGTATATGCTAAAAAATTCAAAACACTGCTGAGAGACATGAAGGAAGATCCAGATTAATGGAGAAACCATCTGTGTTTATGGATCAGAAAGTTTGGTATTATTAAAATGGCATTTCTCGCCCCCTCCCCCAAATTGGTCTCCATATTCAACACAATTTTTATCAAAATCCAAGTAGACTTCTTTGTAGACATTGACAAGCTGATCTTAAAATTCATATGGAAATTCAAAGGACTCCAAATAACCAAAGGAATCTTGGAAAAAAGAACAAAGTTGGAGGATGCACACTTCCTGATTTTAAAACTTCCCACAAAGCTACAGTAATAAAATGGTGTAGTGTTAGCACAAGGGTGGATAGCTAGACCAATGGAACAGAGTGGAGAGTCCAGAAAGAAACCCTGATGTTTATGGTCAAATGATTTTCAGCAAGAGTAATACGACCATTCAGGGAAGGAAAGGATGGCCTTTTCAGTAAGTGATGGACATTTAGATCCTTCCCCCACACCACGCACTAACATGAACTCAGAGCGCATTACAAACCTAAGTGTAAGCTTGCCATACATCTTTCTGTGAAGGTATAAGAGTGAGAGTCAAAGGCGGGAGCCACAGACAAGAAGTGTAAGCAGGAGTGTAAGATTATCTTTTGGCCAAGAGCTTTCGGGATTTCAAAGCAACCACGGAATGTGAGACAAGAAACAGTGAAAACATGGTGAGCAGCCCTGCTCGGAAGAGGAAGTATTCCTTCACTGTCTAGACTCCGCTCATCGTTTGCAGCCTCAGCAATTCGGACCTCATAAGGAACCTTACCATGGTGTAGGGGAAATTACTTTTAAACATCAAGCAGCTCCTTCTTTCAAATTCTTCTTATTTCATGCTTGCTCTGTGCCAGGCTCTGCTCCCAGCACTTAACAAATTACTAACTCTCTGAATTCTCACAATAGCTCTAGGAGGAGGGGCTGTTTACAGATGAGGAAACTGAGGCACGTGTGGCTTTGTGACTTGCTGACAGTACGATACAGAGCTGGCCAGAAGCCCAGAGGGACAGGCTCCTCACCACGCCAGCTCAGCCTTTGCTCATTTGCATTTGATCATTGAGGAAACTGCAGGGCAGGGACATTAAGTGATGGGTCAAGGCTGTCCAAGTTCCATGTCACTTCAGCTAGTGCTTTTCCACCATAGTGTATACTCACCAGCCCCTCCCTGCCCGCTGAGAGCTCACCTCCCACATATGTAGGTAGAGAAGAACTGCAGGAGAATGAAAAACTTTAGTCCTTAGGCAACTCCAATCCAAATGTAGAACCTCTGCAATTTCATCCGTGCACGGAATCCCAGGGTTCAAAGACTTCCCTTCGAAATCCTCCGGTCCAGTCTTTCCCTGTGAGCTGAAATACATCTGAAGCTTGTTACAGAGCTGCCGTTTGTGCACTTTCTGCAAGAGGCAGCTCACTACCTTGTAATGGCCAGTTATTTGATGCTCCTGATAGACAGGAAGTGCTCTTTTTCAGCCCCAGTTGGCCTTGCTGTGACTTCCCTTCTCAATCCTGGTTCTGCTCTCTGGAATGATCTCAGCAAGTCTGATTTTTACATGCCATTTCTTTGTAGCTAAAAGCGGGACTTTGGAGTCTGATTTCCTGAGTTTGAATTCTGACTGCACAACACAAACGTGCTCTGTAACCTCAAGCCTTAGTTGCCCATTCTGTAGCTGTTTAGAGGAGCGTATCACCTAAGCCATGTTGTAGCTCAGTAGCAAACGGCTACTGTATTTGGAAACAATAATTACAGTCTTTCTTAATCTTCTTCACCTTAGTATCTCTGGTTCTTTAACCCATCCCTTCACTACTTCTTGCGACTTTCAAGCCCATCACTTTTAGATCTCGCTCTTCTGGGTGTCCTTTATCTTCAAATATCTGTCCCAAAAGACAGAGCCAGAGCTGAGCTCAGTCCCTGTGACTGTCTGCACATGCCCACTTGTGAGCTAGCACACCGTGACTTGTGGGGAGGGGTCGTGATTTGTTTTTCTATGTGTTACCTGGCAGGATTGTAGGGTATTACTTTCCCCAATTCCTCTCTTCTTTCTTTCTCAAAAGATATTGTGATGATTAAGACAGAAACTGGCAGCTATTAGTGAATTTAGATATTTCTAGATTTTAGATCTTTTCCTCATGAATCACTATTCATTTACTGTGCATTATGAGTAACTGTCTCTCTGTATAAAAGTAAATACCATATTTTCTGGCGTATAAGACGACCGGGCGTATAAGACGACCCCCTAATTTTACAGTTAAAACATAGGTTTAGGCCTATATTCGCTGTATAAGACTACAGCCTCGGAAGTGGGGGGTAGTCTTATACAGCGAATATAGGCCTAAACCTATGTTTTAACTGTAAAATTAGGGGGTCGTCTTATACGCCGGAAAATATGGTACTGTATACCAATCAGACCTGGAGTTAGACTTTGTCCTCATCACACTGTCCTCCCAGTGTGTGGTGGCACGGCTGAAATGACCGTCTCCCATTCTTACAGATAGCTTCCAAACATTTGTATTTTAAGTGGTGGGGTTCATGGTTCTAACAATATTGAGAAATGGTTCTAATAATCATGAGAAAACCCACATATGTAAAAGAGATGAAAGCACTTCTGCTCTGACTGACAGGGCGGACTTGGAGCGGTTTCGATGACTATTGCTGCACAAGCGATCACCTCGAAATGTGGAGGCTCAGCTGGTTGGTTCTGGCTCAGGGCAGTCAGCTGGCTGGGGGCTGAAGCAGCTGGGAGCTGGGCAGAGATCTGTCTCTCTTTAGGCATCTCAGCATCTCCATGTGGTCCCCGCACGTGGGCTGACTTGGGCTCCCTCAGAGTATGATGGCCTCAGGGCAGCCAGCTTGCTGACGGGGTAGCCGCAGACTTCAAAAGAGAGCCTTCCCGTGACCAGTGTGGAAGCTGCGTCCCCCCGAGAGGCACATGCCAGCACTGCTGCTCCCGAAGCCCATGGAGTTGCAAGGAGCGCGTAGGGTCAGAAATGCTGTGGCTCTGACGTGGGAAGCACAATCTTCACCCCACCCAACTCCTCCCCACATAAAACTCTGTAAAGCATAGCTGATCAAGTTACTGGTGTAAAGTATTCGGAAGAGAGTGAAATGTATTGAAGAAGAAAAGAAAGATTCTCTGTTCAAAGGCCCCTTTTCATTTGCTGAATGGCTCAACTCTATAGACTTGGGTTTTTGTTTTGTTATGTTTGGGGTCTAGGTTTTGTTCTGGTTTTTTTTATGTGAACGTTTAGGAGTCCAATATGTTCCTCCACAAAAATGGGGATTTAGATAGAGTGACCCTGTCCCTCTGGCAAAACTGTTGCGAGAATCAGAAGGGTGACCGCTTGTGACAAGTGCTGAGTCTGTTCGCAGCCACTCTCCTTACACAAGCTGCAACACCGCGGAGGCAAAGGGCCACTCACCTGCCGACGGACAGATGAAATGCTAAGGGTAGATGCAGACCTCAAGACTTACCCTCTGACCAGCTCCCTTTCCTCTGGCCTGTTTGCCCTCGCTTTTCAGTGTAACAGCAAATACAGGGGGCACTCATGCCGTTCTCGGCGCTTTGCAGTTTGAGCTGGAAGGAACTTCGTTGACGGTCTAGTTCACCCCTGTCAGGGAGGTACCGAGGCCTGCTCCAGGGCACACAGAAGTCAGGCCAGGGTTTGCAGCTTCTGCGGGGAGCAGGTGACTCTGGCCGTCTCCCCTGGCAGGACACAAGTGTCCTGGACAGGTCAGGACAAGAGGAGGTCAGCTAGCCAGGCTGTCCATCCAGCCTCTGGGAAAGGACTGGCCAGGAGCCAGGTGGTCATTGTGTGGAGATGGAATGACATGTTTCCAACGGAACTGGCTCATTGTTTAAGACGCTAAATATTTATTTGATCAAACCAGACTTCAGCGGAAGAAGCCAAGGAGTCTGGATTTTAAATCCCCCAACCCAGGCTTGGAGGGAACAGGCAGTGGGGACGGGGAGGTGAGAGTTGTTTGCAGTCAGAACCTTGTGGTCAAGACCTTGTGGCAGGACATGCTCTGCATGTCACCTGGGGAGAGAAGGGTTGGGCTCCCACTCCAGCAGGACCAACCCCAGTGCTTCCGGGTTCCCAGATGTTCCAAAAGGTTCACCAAATGCCATGGCTTCAGTCACATTGAATGACCCTTTGTTCTGTTACTTAAAATGACACTCTTACAGGAGGTAACGATGCTATTGATGCCTGTTTGCCTGCATTTGAATCGTTTTCCTTTGGTCAGGAAAGTTCTCTTGGGCAGCTTCTTGGATACAGCGGCCTCGGCTCACTGACCATTGCACCAACCAGTGTGGTCCTGGTCACTCAGCTCCTTGAAGTAACCAGTGCGGCTGTCAGTCATCAGACCTTACGGAATGAGAAGCCCAGAGTCTGATTCAGAAAAATTCATCTTTGAGACTGTTGGGAGTTATCTTGCTTTTGCTTTGCTGTGTCCAGCAGAGGGGAGAGGCAGCCCATCGTTTCGGTTATTCTCTATGTGACTGTGACGATGCTTGACGTTCCTTAAACCCAGCGTCTGGTTTGGGTGATGCGCTCATTTAAGGCAACATCGGAATTATGTTTTTAAATAAACCAAAATTCAAGAGATGTTGAACATGTTTGAGATTAGCCAGCAAGAGTAAAGTACTTCCTTATTGCTAATTTGACATTTCCTTATGTCTTTATGCTCTAGAGCAGGGGTGGCGAACCTTTTGGCGATTGAGTGCCAAAGTTTATGAAATAAGAGTGTACTCGCTCGACTCGCGTGCCAACCCATCGAGTGAGATAGAGGTATCGATTATTTTTATGTCTATAAGAGCATAAACAATAATTTTTTAAATGGTAGTCACAGCTCTGTGTGCCAAAATAATTGCTCCGCATGCCACTTTGGGCATGCGTGCCATAGGTTCGCCACCCCCGCTCTAGGTCATGGGTGTGCACTATTACCACATATATGGTAAAAATGAAAACCAAACTGAAAACTTTGAAGGACTTTAAAAAATGGTCATTGGATTAATTGAATATGAATTATTCTGTATTGTTATTAAAGAATAGCAGAGCCTATTTTGGGCTTTGAAGTATGTGCTATTAAATGTTGGGAGAAGTACAGTTTTGCTGCATATCTTTTCTCTAAAGCAGGCCTGGGCAGACATTTACAGGGCAAGGGCCACCACTCATGGTCCAGTAGCTATTTATGTTATTATTCAGGCGGTCACCCCAAAATTTCTTGGCAGTCTACCGCCAGTGGACTGCCATCGACATCTTGCCCAGCCCCGCTCTAAAGCACATAACGATTTCAATTTAGGCAGGCATGTTCCGATGCCCCAAACTGAAGTTCCCAAGACGAATGAGGAAGCAAGTTCACGTATAATCAGCACACACAAGGCCAGACGGCCCATCCCTTCTGTGAGCACCGCCTGAACTGTCCAAAACCCTGCACCGCCTAAAATATGCCGTCCAAGGTGTCATGATGCCCGTCCTGAAGGAGACCTTGGGTGGGCAAAGCAATGGATGGTTAAGTCTCAGAGCTTCTGCCCTGAGTGACCCACATGCACACTGAGACAGCTGACATCCAGAGGGAAGTGGGGACGACCAGAGAAGGCAAACAGTACCCACTTGTGTTAGCTGCACAGGCAGCCGTGCCCCCCAGCACCGCTGGTGGGAACAGGGTGCCGGAGGAGTTCTGGGTGCTTATGAGGTGCTTGCACCTGCACCCACGGCAGGGGTCTGCGTCTGCATGTGCCTCCCGGGAGCCCCAAGGAGACTAGTCCGGTCCATCGTACAGTCAAATTTTGTTTTTCACGCATTGCATCTCATTGGGTCTCATTTCTTTCCTGTAATTTCTTTAGCGTTGTTCTCTCTGGCTTGCTGTTATCCTGGAGCAGCAGTTTCAGGCTGTGTCATAACGGAATCCTTCCTGGAAACCTGCAGAGTGGCTCAGTCTATCACGTTATAAAAGGGGATCCCCTGTCCTTCACGTGAGCTGGAGGACTTGGCTGTTGGCTGGCTGGCTGGCCCCGGGGCACCTTCTTGGCCTCTGTGACTCCTGGGGTAGAGTTTAGCCACCTCTTTTCGTTGTTGGGGGTGGTGGGACAGCAGGACTGGTGATCAGAGTCTCCTGGACAATAGTATTACTCTCACTTTCCTGACCACCGTTTCAGCATCTTGCTGTCATTCATGCACAAACTAAATGTTTCTTGTAGGTCTAAAGCACTGTGTCCAGTGCTGGAGATGTGGAAACAAACCGGACAGATATGGCCCCTGTGCTCTTACTGAGGAGAGGGGTTTAGGAGCAAACTCTGTCCCAGTTCAGGGGCTGTTTTGTGTGTTCTGGTGACAGGCCACCCCTGTCCCTGCCAGGGTGCTTCCTGGGTGGGTGTTTCTTAACCGATCTAATCAGTCTCTTCAGGCACAGCCGTGCTGTGAGGCTAAAACTCCCCCTGGAGATGAGGGACTGGACCCAGACTATGGGGGACTAAGAGGCAGACAGGAGACTTGGACAGATGTTGGCTGAGGGTCTCTGCAATGAAATCACTTTCTGTTTCTTTCGTTTTGACTGCCCCTCCTCACCACCCACATTCTTTTAACTAGAAGGTGAGGATAAAAACTCAGTTTATGTGTTTTAAAAAATAGCACGCAAATCTTCAGGCATGCCTCTCGTTTTACTAAGTGTATTGGAAATCACATCAGAACACAGTGAGGAGACGCTGGTCATTTTTGTCTCTACAATCCAGGGGCTGACTAGCTTGCCGTTAATGCTTTTGCCACTAGAGGGTGATCATAGTTGGAAAGGTAGAGCTGAGAGGGTCAATATTGAATCAGCAGATATTGATAAAATAACTACTGGTTATTATGTTTGATAGATCCAGGGCCAGAAAAAGCTGCGTGAATGCCTTAGACTGAGCTAGGTGAATGGATATTTGATATTCTGGGAGGAATAAATTTTGGAATTGCTCCCCTTTGCCAGCATTGCAGTTTAATGTTTTATGAGCAAGATCTTGAAGTTAAGCAAAAAAACATGGACAAAATGTTAAGGGCCGCGAGCTGTGCTTTTCTTTTAAAAATAGATACATTGAAGCATGTGTTTGTTTCTAGTTGGTGTTTTTGTTTTACTTCTAAAATGAGAGCAGCTGAAATAATTTCTGATTTTTTTCTGGCCTTTTGAGCACAGACTCCCAGACAGTTTCTGTGGCCTGGGCCCTCAAAAACCCACCCCATGACTGAGGAAGCCCATCTTTGAAAAAAAGAAAAACAAAAGCTATCTGCAGATATACGAGGCAGTCCACATTTGTTTGTTTCCCACTGCATTTGAAAATGAAAAGCGAGCTTGCTCCCAGGACAGGGAACTCTGCAGCTCTGCTGATCCTGAAAGGGGCAGGGAAGGATTCGCCCAGCGTTTGGTCAGACCAGGCCTCATCTCCATTCTTTCTGCCGTCAGCATCCTTGCCCATGACTCCTCTCTGCCTAAGTAGTTGGAGTAGCATTTTCCTATCAAACTTACTGAAGATGCACTTTATTAAATAACCTCAGAAGAGGGTGGAAGATTCATTTCTGACGGATTTCAGAATCCTAGTCCTCTCTAAGCCCCAGGAGTTGTTGACTACAATAAGGTTTTAACCTGCAGAGCCTTCACTAGCTCATTGTTGCTGTACATCAGAATGGGTAACTGCCCTTAAAATATAGTTTTATTCCTTTGATGCCCAGAAGTCATCTAAAATACATTTACAAATGAAGTTCATGTGGATTTCAATTAATGATGTGTTTTTTTAATACTGACTCATCAGCAACCCCAAATTAATTACATTTCCTTGAACTGATTGTTTCTTTAAAAAATGATACTGGATGACAATGGAAAGGACAGTGTTGGCAACCAAAGCTTAAACCCTCGCCCACAGGATTTAGATTATCATCAGCAGCCTGCACCAGAAGCACAGGCCTACTGAATGCTATCTCTTCTCTAGATTAGATAGAAAGAAGAATTAGGGAGATACAAGGGAACAGTTTCTAAGGCTGGTTAGGCTCTGATCTGGGTGACAGTACAAACTGTGGGAATTAGAAGGTGCCTCACTGACTCAAAACCGGCAGCATGATACAGTACAGGAGGCAGTTAGAGTGACAGCCAGTTTTCTAATTTTCTTGGGCTCCTCGGTATTATAGAACGTTGCTACTTTGTGCTTACTTGTCTCTCTCTGCTTGTCTAAGTCCCTGGTGGGTGGTCTATAGAATTTATCTCTCTTGGCACGTGGTTGAGGGGTGAGGGGAGTGGGGTAGGGGGAGAGAGGGCTCTATTGTTGCTGACAGGGAGCTTAAGCCTTCTGCAGATGCTGCTTGTCATTTTATATGAAAGAGAAAGTGTTGGCTGTCCAACTTGCAAGGCCACACTCTTAAGTGATTTGATCCATGGACATCTTGACTTTTCAAAATACATGTTCTTAAAATTCTTCCACACTTCCAGAGGTGGGATCATAGATAGGATGAGAATTCTCCAAGTTTCTTTTATCCAGGCAGTAAAGGAGTGGAGGGTTGATGTGATAATCCCTGGTTTATTTGGTTTATTTAAATCTAAAAGTCTGCTGTTAAGGAAAGAGAAAAGGCGGGAGCAACGGTTCAAACGCTGTACCTTGAAGAATGCTGTTTATCCAGTATCCAAAGGGACAGGGAATGTGTCTGTGGGTGAACTAACTCCTCTAAGAATCTCATTGAGAAGCAGCATTTGGGGTTTGTCATAGCTTCTAATATAGTCTTAAAACAATCTATTTTCCCAACAAGTGAAAACAAATGGTGTTTCATGCAAAGACCTACTCTGACTCCACCAACAGACCTCCATCTTATCATCCGTCCAGTGAACTTCACAGTCAGCAAAAGAACAAAAATATTTTGGTAAATGGTTTGCTGTTCCTCCCATCTGAATATTATTTGTGTGTGAGGACCCCAGTTCAGATCAAATCTGTTGTAACTACATTGGGTGAAATTTTCCCATTTTAGCAGAATCCTTTTTACCTCCCTCTTCCAGAATCAGCTCCTTCCGATAGGTCTTTGCTTTATATTAATGATCAAGATGTAATGTCACCAGAGGTCAGAAACAAACACAAAAAATGAAAATTTAAATATTTTCCAGTTGGAAAATTATCCGGAAACATCTTTGGTGTATTTTCAAGCCATAAATGATCACAGGTGCTTTGAGTCATGTTGCTGATTCCAGGAACGTGTTTGTGCAAGTTTAGAAAATAGAACAGACCCGTTGATGCATGCTTAAGCTGATGGCGTTGCCTCCTGGGATGCCCCGGCACCCTTGCCGTGTGCCTATAGGGCTTGTGGGAATGCTCCTCTTTAATCTACCTGAACTATCTCTTCTGAAACTAGATTGCTCCCTCCCCCTACTCCATTTGCAAAGATCCAGCAACAGCAGCCCTCCAGAGATTATGGTTTCACGGACATTCCGAAGGGCTGGATGCTGATAGCTCAGTAGCCATGCTACCTTGGCATTTCCCTTGAGAGAATATAGGAGTGTCAGGCTGTGCCCTAGAGAAAGGGCACGGAAGTGGTCAGGGGCTTCAGGGTTTTGCTGGAAGGTGAGATCGCCCTGCACAATATCGGGGTAAGGGGAAGCATTCATAAACTTCCTTTCCTGTGTTGTGTTGTATCCTGTTTCTGCCAGCGCTCCGATTTGTGTGCCGGCTGGGTAAAAGTCACCCCAAAGAAAACATTGAAGTAATAAGAGTCACCTACCTTTACTTAGATCCTGCCTTCCTTCTCTTCCCCAAATGTATGAATGGCAGAGGTTGAGTTAGGGCTAAGGCTATAGTTGCATCTTGATTTTTCCAATCTCTGGGAAAGGGAGTAGGAAACTATCGACTCCAATGACAAATCCTAGACTTCTGTTCATTTAACAATTTTACATTACCCGGTACATTTTGTTCAAGTAAATTGTGAAAATAAGTTATTTCTGGTGCTTGGGGCATAGTCTGTGAACTGATCTGTCTGTATCTGTCGTAAATTTTCCATTTGGATGATCAGAGCAGGGCAGAAGTTTGTTGCTGTGCTGTTAAGGCTACAGGCAACTGTTGTCACTGGCTGACCCTGGGTTGTAAGTACGTGGGAACTTTGTCAAGGGCTTCCCAGAGAGGAGTTAGTTCTGTGGTGAGGTCTGCCTTTGGGGTCGGTGAAGAGCTCTTACTAATTATTCTTTTGTCAGTGCTTCTGTTTTAACCAAGTTGGGAGAGTTTTATCTTATCCAAACAGAGACACACAGCAAAAGAAAACTAATTTGGACAATTAGAATTGGTGGCAAATCTGAATTATATGGAATATGTTCAAAAAGATGACATCATATTACCTCAGTGCTTGGACAAGAATTAGAACTGCTAGCAAATTGTTGCCAGGTAGAGGTTCCTCAGAACCTTCCATTACAAAAAAGATAAGGATAATCTTAATGAGTGCATTTGCTAGATAGATGAGTGTTCTCAATATACTTAAACATTTGTGTTCTTAAATTAGTTACAAATTTCCGTGCATTTGAATTGGCTATTAAGTGGCCAAGCAATGCATTTCTTTATAAAGATAAATTTTCAGTTTGCTTCTGTGGAAGATAACACAATAGCATATTTGAACAGATGCCAGATGGATGAATTGAGTCCTTGTCCTTATGAATAATTTGGTTCAAACAGTTCAGGGGTGTTTTGGGGGGATGGGGGAGTATTCAAGTGGTGGTTTAGAGCCCCCAGAGACAGCCTAAGGTGGCCTTGGAGAGGCAGTCTCCGCCATGCCTGAGAGGCAAAGGTGAGGGCATACCTGTCAGCCCACGGCACTGAGCTGTGTGCTCTCTTGCAATTTGCCCATGTCTTCTGCATGTCCAGTGCATATTCATGGTCAGGCCCAGCCTGAATGATCTTATACAAAATGAAACACCAAGAGTAATTTCCAGGATAGACCTGTCTAGGGAGTTCTCACGGTTTACATGTTAGAGGCAACACTGCCTTGCATCTTGTAGATGCTCAAAAGATCTGTGCCAAAGATTGACTGGCACTTGTGTGATTAAAGCACCAAATTTCCAGTTTGCGTAGAGGAGCCTGAGGCCCCCACGTTGTGTGACTGGCCATCCTTAGGAAGCCAGTTGACTTCATAGTGATTACTTAGCTCTCCTCCTACTTAGCAAACCAAGAATCTGATGCAAAGTACAGGAAAGTCATGTGAATCTGGAACTGTATTCCTTTTCCAGGCATTTGTTTAGAGTTTCCTGGCATTGGGTTGTTTGTAGGTCAGTATTGCAAGAGAATACAGTTTTTACATAATACTGTGGTTAAAGGCAGGGTTTTCTCACCAGCTCACTGATTATTTCACTAAGTAAGGGATTAGTCAGAAGGCAATTGAAGTATCTTTTGTTTTCCTTGTTCATGAGAGACTCTGGTGGTTTGCCGGTACTTTATCACTCGTGGGTACCGTAGATTCCCCCTGTGGAATTTTTAAAGAAAAGGTCCTAAATGAGTATTAACATTAGTTGTTCTGTACCCAGGATAAAGAGAAGTAATCTATTTATATAAGACACTTAATTAATCAGCCATCTAACCTGAGCATGCCTGCTCTGTTAGGTCCAGTAAAGGGATTCAAAAAGAGACGCCAGGGGCTTCTCTGGGAACCCAGATCATAAAACTGTGTTGAACTGGGTTGTTTAGCAGGGGTCTCCAAACTATGGCCCACGGGCCGGATGCGGCCCACGAGGCCCTCTCATCCGGCCCGTGGAGACCTTTTTATCTGAATAAAATAATATTAAATAAATAATTAAAAACAACATCTATGTTTTGATTCTTTTTTATTTGGACCTCGAGTGTGTAGTCAGCCCCCAAACTGCTGTTTGATAGTTAATGTGGCCCGCGGGCTGAAAAGTTTGGAGACCCCTGGAAGTAATGGCACTCACCCACCTTGGTAATTCAGACAAATCTTAGCAGAGCAAATCCAAAATTATATTAAATGTATTGATGGATAAGTCTAGTTAATTAGTAATTATTGATTGATTGACTGTTATATGCAAGTATGATTCTTGCTCTCAAGGACTAAGAAAAGTCCAATTGAAGAACAAGAAGTATGGTAGAAAAATAACACAGTTAAATACCCTCTTTGCCTTAATAATATAAGCCAGTAGTATAGAGTTCTAATGTATAGGATATGACTAATTGTCACATGGGTGGTTTAAGTGCTACTATGAATTCACAAGAGGAAGAGTTCTCTAAAGGCTGTCTTCACTGGAAAAGACATCACCCAAGAGGAGGAGAATAGGAAGAGGAAGTGTGTGATAAGTGGAGAGGAGAGATTTGGAGCAGAGCTGCCTGGATGGTTCAGAAGTTACCAAGCGTAAAGGCTGAGTGCGATATGACAAGAAGTCAATTCAAGTGCGAAGTAGTGAGATAGGCTGAAATTTAGATTACCACTGACTGGGGGAGATATTAACCTGAACCCCTGAATGTGTGATTCCTATCCTGATAGCACAGTACCACCTGAGAGCTTGTTAGAAATGCAGAATCTCAGGTCCCAACCTAGACCTACAAACTCAAAATTTGGGGCTATGGGGTCCAGAAACCTGTGGGGTTTTTTTAAATGTCCAGTTGACTGTAGATGTGAAAGTTTAACAAGCACTACTACTGATCATTTGCACTTTGTGCCCAGTGGCAGTGAAGACCCTTTGAAGGCTCTTGTATGGAGATGTGGCATGTTCTTCAGTGAGCTGATAATCCAGGGCATTTGGGAGAACAACTTGTACATGGAAGCCTCTTCAATGTTCCCACTTACGATTCTCACTTGTACTCACCATCTGCAAGACGAAATTTCTCAATCGCCAGTCATGTAACTGTTGAAACCAAAGTTGTGTAACTGTTCTTTGAAGTGGCTTCTTAAGGCCAAAGACAGGTAGGTCTTGTCTGGGTAATGGTGTGGTGTGCATCTAATAGTGTACTTCCATAGATGGGGATTTATTTTTAAAAATGTGAGCTTTGCAAAAAAAAAAATTTAAATCAGCAACAATAACAGATACCTATATGGTGCTTTATAGTTTAGAACATAAAACTCATTCATATATTTTCTAACCATTTAAAAAAATCAGTTTTTCACCATTTTGAATCAGTTCATTTATCTGGCATTTATCAGGAAATTTAGATTTTGACATTACAAAATTAGTATGGGCTCTTGTAAACCAGTAAAACTTTTTGATGGGGAAAACTTTACCTAACTATATTATCATATAATTGTTAATGCCAGTAGAATTGCTATTATGATAATAAAATGAGCACATATGTTTAAGTCTTAATAAAAATAATTTTGAATATTATTTTTGTTTTACTTTGTGACTTTGGTATAATAGTGCCTTCAGGGCTGTAAGAAGTTAGGACTGCTATTCCTAAATAGCCCCAGATGGGCAATTTTTGGATCAGTTCTAGTAGTCACCTATATGTTTATTTACCACCTTACTGTGCCAAGCGAGGAAGAATAGAGTTTTCTTAAGGTTAAAATTCTAACCTTAATTTTTTGCCTATAGTATCGCAAAGTGGTCGTTGGCCCACGGACTTGAGAGTAGTGTTAGCTTCCATTATTGTGGATCACGTGGTTCTTGGCACCAGCGTTTCCCCTCCCCCACCCAGTGGTCTTTTTTCCCCTTACAGATTCATAGAGGTAATCAGTGGAGTTTGTCAGAAAGCAGACCACCGTATAAAAGACATGACATTCTTTCTTGTCATTTTCAGCCACTGAACTCTCTGCTAGGTTGTCTTAATGGTCACCTAAAGACAGGACAGCTTTTTTCTCAAATGCTTTGTACCAATCAGTCTTCCAATTGTGGATGAGGAGCTCTGAGTGTGTCAGGGGCATACTTTTAATTACCTGGCAGTTATAACTCTGCCTTAGCCTTTACTTTCCACTTTAAGAGCCTCAAGGTAGTCAGAAGAAGAGAAAAATGTCAGGATATTGTATTCACCTAGGCTCTAGATTGACTCTAGAGTGGGCCAAGGGCCCCAGAGAGAAGAATAGACCCCCATCTTGCCCCTTCAACAAGCAGCAGACTTTTTTTGTCCTAGCGCTTCAAAACCACCACTGTAAATATAGCCTGAGCAAAGCCTTCGTGTGCAGACCAAACCACATAGTCTTGAACCTTAGGCCCAAGCACCTTTATTAATGCATAAAAGCTGAGCTCTGCTGTCAGCTTTATTGAGCAATGCTGAGGGTTATTCTTGGTGTTGTGGAAAGAGCCCTGGCTTTGGGACAAACAGACCTGGGTCCAAATTCTGGCTGTATTACTTACCAGCTCTGGGGATCCTGGGATGGATCAGTGGGTTGAACACTTGCTTTGCCGCACCAGAGTCCAAGGATCTAATCCCAGCCATGCAGACCCATATGCTGAACAGGGGTGTACCCCCAGTTTGGTTCTCCCTGGGGCAAGCTTTCCATGTGGGAGGCTCCTGGTTCAGCTCCTGCCCCGGGCATGCCTCCCATGCAGGAGGCCCCTGGCTCACAGGGACATGCCTCCCATTTGGGAGGCCCCCAGCTTGGTTCCTGCCCTGCACAGCCCTGTGTCCACCTGTGGACTGAAACTATATCGAAAACTAATGATGTACAGCTATGGAGACTGCTCTGCTGTGGCCCCACCCCCTATGTCAGAAACAATACTTATCAGCTCTGTGGCCTTGGGCAAGTCAACTACCTCATCTAAGCCTCTGTTTCTTTAAGGAAAATGCAGATATTAACACCTGCTTTCAAGATGCTTGCCTCAGTGGAAAGGTATCTCATACTTCACATGTAGTAGGTATTCAGTACATGATAGCCATTATCAATCTCTCCTTGTTAATTATGTCTCATATTCCCCTTATACTATAATTTTCTAAGGAAAAAAAAAAAAGGGCCAAGATGGAGATGGTTCACTTCAAACAGCTAGATCTCCACACTATTCCTTAAGAATAGCGAGAGCATTCCTTCCTCTATGTCAGGGGTGGCAAACCTTTTGGCGATTGAGTGCCAAAGTTTATGAAATAAAGAGTATACTTGCTCGACTCGTGTGCCAACGCATCGAGTGAGATAGAGGTATTGATTATTTTTATGTCTATAAGAGCATAAACAATAATTTTTTTAATGGTAGTCACAGCTCCGCGTGCCGAAATAATTGCTCCGCGTGCCACTTTGGGCACGTGTGCCATAGGTTTGCCATACCCGCTCTATGCCTTAATGGTTTTCTACAACCAGAATACTCCAGCCGTACTCATTGTGGTGGCCTCCCTTTAAGTCCCAGCTCTTCCAGGGAGCTTTCCTTCATATTTCAGCATCACAAATCCACAAATAATAAATACCACCCTGCGGTGTTATGTCTTATTTCATTAGAATTTCTCATTCCTCCAACCAGATTGCAGCCTTTTTGAAAAACTCTCTACAAATACAAACCAATGGACTGATTTGACATTTGTCCATCACCACACCCTATGCAGCCACTAAATGGAGGCTTGTGAATGAAAATTCCAACCACTGTGTTTCTGAGCAATTTCTTGTTTAAGCCAGGCACTTAAACAATTAGTGGTGATCTGTTTTAACTTTCCAAGAAGTAGCCACCATTAAATCTCAGTTGTACAGATGGGAACACCAATGCCTCTGTTCACATTCACACAGCCAGGAAGCAGATGAGCTAGGGAATGTGTGCAGGTGGACTGGGAGCCGAGCCTGAGTTTAGACTATGTAGGTGAGGATGTGGATGGAGAAAGCTATCAGAATGTTCAGAAACACCCACTGACCACTCCCCAAACAGTCAAGTTATGAACTGTTTCAGTTGAGGTTCTCAAACTCCCAAATCGTTTTTCTCATTCCTGGCATCAACAGGTCTGTTTAGATCATGGATGTCTGCATATAAGAAAAACCAGCCTCCTGTCCGAATTGTTGGCCCTCCGTCCATATCAGAGCTGTGCCTCAGTCCTGAAACTCCTTTTCTTTGTCTATATCACCACCTTTCCAGATCATTACAAACAAAAGCTCTGTGGACAGATGAAACACAGGCTGTTTTTGCCTGCCTGCTGAGTGCAGGCTACATGGCGTTGATTGGGGCCTGTGCTCCTAGATTATTATAAAACAACACATGCCGGAATCTAGCACCTTCTTACAAAAGCACAACCATGATTAAACAATTCCTTGGAGGGGACCCTATGCTATTACACCAAATATTTATAAGTTTATCTCACCACACTGCTTAGCATTCAGAGGAAACCTGGGCAGAATTGCAGAGATCAAAGAATTTAATAATCAAAAAGTTTTCCATTCACGCTCTATTTGTCATCAAATGAAAGTATTAGTGAAGTGGCATCGAAATCCTCTTCAGCACGCCTGTAGCCACCAGTCATGCCACTTAAGATTTAAAACAATGTGATCAAGTGTTCAGAATCCACAGGATGGAGTTGTATCCGTACATTAGTGTATTTTTTCCAAGTTGTCAATTTCCCCCAGATTAGCACATTTTCATTCTGGCTTTATTAAAGGAGTCAGAACATGAAAGGGATTTAGCACAGTGATGATGTCAGCTATGCTTTCTTACCATTATGGGTGGTTTTTTTTTGGTTGGGGGCAGCCATGCATATGAACCCAACAATGTGTCTCTAGGACTAAAAGTCAAGCCAAGTGCGACTGATAGAAAGGAAAAGACAAGGAATACAATTTTGTCGTGAAACCATAACTCCCTAGCCACGAGTAGAAATTTCAGATGCTTGATTTGATTTTACGTGGTCCTATAGTTGCAAAAACATGATAGGTGCGTGCTTTATTATGGCACCAGTGGAACAGCTTGGATGAGTCCGGTACGGTGTTAAGTATTATAGGGCCAGCCTGGGGCAGGAGACACGGCCCTGGTCACTCCAGGAGATGCTTCCTGTTGTGGAAAGCCCTGGTTTTCATCAGATTGCTGGGATGGAGGAAGGCTAGAAACCAGTGGCCCAATGATTTACCCTCCAGTTGGGTTTACCAACACATGGAATTCTCACAAAAAAATAAGATGCAGAACAAAATGCAATGAAATCACCAAATCCTGATGTTAGAAGGTACCTGAGAAGTTGCCTAGTCTAGTAGTTTCCAAACCTCACTGATCCTAAGGAACTACCTAGGGAATTTAAAACTAAATGAACATTCCCAGGGCCCACCCTGGTTAGCATCTCAGATAGAGGGGCCTGAAAATCTGTATACTTTAAAATGCGCCCCAAGGGATCCTGCTGCTCAGCCAGCTCTTCTGGTCCAGCCCCTCAATGAACCAAGAGGGCTTCTGTTAACAACCCTTCAAAGTGATCATGCAGCCAAGGTTAGCATCCTCGGCTTCAAAGGAACTCACTGCAGAAGAAGGCAACAGGATCCAATGTTGGACAGAGGGTTGGAGTTCTTAGAAATCTATCCTAGATTGTAATAAGTCTTCTACCTGTGTTGGTCTTAGTTGGTCCCTCTGCAGTAAAAGACTGAATTTACCAACATAATAATCCTTCAATTGATTACTAACATGGCAATCCTTCAGATATTTTAAGAGAGTTCCTCTTCAGTTTATTTCTGTGTTTGATAGCTCATTCATTTGTTCATTCATTCAGTTCGGACTGTCAGCAGCCTTTGAAATAGATTTGTTGAGGCTCACCATGGCCACTTTCTTCAGCTGTTCTTCATAGGTCCTAGTTCATCCTCACCATCCTTTGCCTTGCTCTGGATTCATTCTAGTTTGTTGGTGTCAAATATGGTGCCCAGAATTGGACACCACACTGACAATGTGGTTTGACTAACAGTGTGCAACAGGGGCTACAGGAGCACTTGTTACCCCTGTCCTGCTTTTGCTAAAGTGTGTTGTAAGGATAACCAAGGGCCCAAACTTGCATAGACAGAAAGCTTCATAGCTGATCAGGAAATGAAAAGGTCAGTGTTGGCTGAACTTACCTTCTGAATGGGTAAACTTCAGAATAGAAGAGGGGTGACATCCTTCCAGTATTTCATGTGGAGAAATAAAGTTTCGTTGAATACCTGGGAAGTTGCTGCACAGACTACAGTATGCGTGTATTATCTTGCCTGTGGTCTAAATAGAGGCTCTCACCACATCATGGTCCTCATGTATAGGATCCACTCTGACTGCTGCACCATGCCATGGGGCATGAGGAGGCAGCTTTGTTTTCCTCTCTGAATGGTGTGATCAACCTAAGTATTTCCATCTAAAGCAGGTTATGTTCTCTTTCCACCACTGAAGGGAAATATTAATGTGCCTACTCTATTTAGGATCAGCTCCCTGGTATTTTCTTTAAAACTGTTACTAGAACTTTGCATAGTCTTTGGAAAGAAAGGGTAAGAAAATAGAGACTATTGTGATGTTGACAGCTGTTCTACTGGTCAGTTGTTGTATGTACACAAGATTGAAAAGAGTTTTCTTGATTGCTTTTTGCTGAATAGACTGGTCATTTTAACATTGATGTGGGTATACCCTAATTCCCTGGTTGGTTAGCAGGAATTCTTTCTAAATAGAATTAAACAAATTAGCAAAGAACCAGAACACAGAGAGAAAACAGCAATAATGATAGCAGCAGCAATAGCATGGTTCAAGGATTGACCACTGGAGCTGCAGCCTTTATTGACAACAGAAGTAGGTGCATGAGTCTGCTGGAAATCAGACCTCAAGTATGACCTCCATAGGTGCTTCTTTTTGTGCTGGGCATAGGAAGTAATAAGGTGATAGCTGAGTAACTTGAATCAGAGTAGCAGCTACATGGGCTGAAATCAAGAGGAAGCCAGGTACTGCGAGGTGACTCTAGGGTACCAGACGTTGATGCTCCAACGATGCAATGTATACAGTGTATGCGGCCATGATAAAAAAGTACTGCTATACTTTTCACTGGTAAAGTTCCCCACCTAAACCCTCTTGATTCTCTCATTTCAAAGAGGAAACTAACGCCAAGTTATTATCCTTCGTTAACTTTAGATGCTGCTCTGTTAATGGCGGGAGACCACTCTGGTGGTCAGCATTGTCAAACGATAGCCTATTGGAGGGCTACATTCTCCGTACTATCATATCATGTGATAGAAACTTCATAAGATGTTGATGACCTCTATGAAAGGAAAGTGCTCTCTGTTGTGTTGAGCCAAAACTCCTCCCTTTCCCCTGGTTCTCATGCACAGATGAAAGTGGGGGGGGGGGGGGCAGATTGGTAGTACCTTGAAGTTGTTCCCTGGGCTAAATGCAGCTCTAACAACAGGCAGAAAATGTTTTTGTTTTATTGGGCAAGTCAGTTTGGTACAGCTTTAGGTCACTTTAAACTCGGGACATCCTGTCAAATAATTATAGTTTTAAACAATTGGAAACAAATATCAGATATACATAAATGAAGTTTATACCTTCTCAACCAGCAGAATGTCATGTGGAATTTTTACTATTTGGCCAGTTCTGATTAAAGCTTTCCCACCAAAAAAAAAAGCATCTCTTCTTTTATCCATAGAAGATTGGACTCTACCCTCTATAACAAGGATGCCCAACATTTTTGTCTTTCCTGGGCCACATTGGAAGGAGAATTGTCCCAGCCACACATAAAATACACTAACATTGATGATAGCTGATGAGCTACAAAAAAAAAATCTCATAATGTTTTAAGAAAGTTGACAAACTTGTCTTGGGCTGCATTCACAGCTGTGCCGGGCCACATGTGGCCCATGGGCTGTGGGTTGGACAAACTTGCTCTGTGGCCTATAGAGGATCACTGTAAGAAACAGCCATATGGAAACCCATTCTATGTTTTCTATACTACTGTTGGTGTTGTTGTAATTGGCCTTTGCAATAGGAATTTGGTTGAGATAAATCTGAATTTGGAGAAAGACCACACAAGGTCATTACACTTGAGTAAAGCCTTGAACAATGGAAGGTGAAAGGAGGAGATGACCTATTAGAAAGACTGAGAATTTGTGAAAATGACATTTTTTAAACATTATTCAGGTGATCATTATTATTACATAGGAAAATTTACATTATTAATCATAATTATTCATATGAGACTCTTTATTGACTGGTAAATCTCTAATAAAATCCTTTTTATTATCTATACGTTCCTTTCTACAATACATAGTTGACAAGTTAGTGACATCAATTAAATTAGGCTCTGCTTATCATCCATACTTGGTACCGTATTTTCCGGCGTATAAGACGACCCCCTAATTTTACAGTTAAAACATAGGTTTAGGCCTATATTCGCTGTATAAGACTACAGCCTTGGAAGTGGGGGGTCGTCTTATACAGCGAATATAGGCCTAAACCTATGTTTTAACTGTAAAATTAGGGGGTCGTCTTATACGCCCGGTTGTCTTATACGCCGGAAAATACGGTATGTCTTTCTAAGAGCTAGAAAGTCCCACCCACTATTGACTATTTTTAGTTTATTGTAATAATTTCTATGCTTTCTTTGTGGGGAAATAAAATTGATTTGGTTGTTTCTTTAGTTAGTTGGATCTTCCCCTTGGTTCTACCAAGGAAATGTAATGGAGAAGGGAGTGTTGCTTGTTCTTTTTCAAAAATAATAAGACATTAAGACAGTGGAAATAGCAAGAGATAGAATAACTAACTTCAGGCCACCTTTTTCCAGTTCATCTTGAACCCTGCTTCTAGAATAGTTTTTCTTAACATCAGCTTTCATGATGCCATTTTACAACACAAAAGATTTCTACAGTTCTTTTAAAGATTTATGTTTATTGTTTTTGACAGAGAGGGAGAGATATACAGAGGCAGAGAGAAGGAGGAGGGCCCAGAACAGTCTCCATAGTTGTACATCATTGGGTTTTCCACATAATTTCATTCCACGGGTGGGTGTGGGGCCTCACAGGACAGGAACTGGGACCGGGTCTCACCCCAGTGAGAACCGAACTGGGAGCACTCCCCAGTTCAGCATATGGGTCCACTCGGGCCGGGGCCAAGATTCGATCCTCGGTCCCCAGGGCTGCAAAGTGAGTGCTTAACCCACTGAGCCATCCCAGCTTCCCCTCTACAGTTCTTTATTTCCCACCTGTGTATTCAGAGCCACCTGCCCCCTGGCCCACTGCCACCCAATCTGTCTCCTACCTGCCTAGATCCAGAGCTTATGCACTGTTTGCTAGAGAGCAAGTTTGGTCGCTGCCTCACTCCTACCCTCCTCATTCCCACATGCAGTGTTCATTTTTGCTTACTGCTGCCCTGCTAGGCTGTGCTTCTACTGGCCGGGCCTCCTACCTTTCATTGTTCAAGACCTTGTTCAAGTGTGGTCTTCCCCTGAATGCAGATTAGTCTCAACCACATTCATATAGCAATGGCCAGTTCCATCATTACCAGTTGTATTACAGAAAATAAAATGTAGACAGTGTTTTCATATGACTATTTCTTATGCTCTCCTAATCTCAGCTAAGGCCCAATGACAGACAGTTAATCTCTGGTTGGGACTAAGAAGATGTGATCCAGACTCCTAGGTATCACAGTATGATTTGATACAGGAAAGTGTAGCACATAATGATAGAGCATTTTGTGTTGCTTTCTATGGTTTCCTGTCTTTAATTCCTAGCTCAAGACCAAGGCCATGGTGTATGTCATTTTCCATTTCACTGAAGCACCTACCCAAGGGCTGGGTATTCAGGACATGCATACCTATTGAATGGACAGGTGAAATGATGTAGATGTGGAGAGGGAAAGGAGCTGTTACAGAGTGTGGTGTGACGACCCATGATAATCTCAGATGGCACATTGGAGAAATGGTTCATCCTGTCACTGGCACATCAAAGGCAAACTGTTCCAAGTCTAATCTTTTGTTGGACATTCATGTGAAACTGATTCAAAAGTGATAGAATCTTCACATGTATAAACAGCTTACAAATGATGGAGAATGTGTGTCCAAACAAATCCAATTGGCAGGACATACAGTGCTGCTGAGAGGAAGCCTCTGGCTATCCATCACACCTTGAAAGATGAACAGGGCGGGCCTAGTTTCCCCTTCAAAGGCAGGAGAGGTTAGTGCTTTGGGAAAATGGAGCCCAGTGGGAACTTCTAACACACAGTATGGCCCTTCTGGCATATAGGTCATTATTATCTATTCTTACTCTAAACAGCCATGACACAGAATCTCTTTCCTAATTTTATTATTTTACTTGGTATCACAGGACTGTAACTTTTTAGATACTCAAGTGGGATTAAGGTAGGAGGAGGAAGGAGGCTTTTATAATCTTTGATTACCTCAGAAAACATATTTGCTTACTTTACCAGGAAGCTAGGTTTTTGTTTTGTTTTGTTTTCTACTGATGCCAAGAGGGGATTAATGAGTAGCCGCTAGATTTGCCAGCTTCTTTGGATTTCAGTTTACGTAATTAAGCAATTCCCAGAATAACTTGCGGTTCACACTCTGCATCAAAACATGCTTCTCAAATTGTTAGGTGTGGAGGTCAGAAACAATGAAGACTCATTGAATGAAAGGAGGAGAAGTGAAAAACTTAGCTTGCTTTAAAACATCCCTGACTATGTAAAAAGGGTTGATTATGCTTTGGAGCCATGCACATGGACGTTTGTTAAGAAGAAAGGTTAAAACTGAAGTACGAAATGAGCTGAAGTACAATTATTTGAAATGAGGTTAATAGAAATACCATGTGGGAACCAGCTAAGGTTTACTGCTGAATTTTCCACCTCTAGACTACAGCCTCATGCTTGTTGGTTGTTTAAGAGCTGACACATTCAACACAGACATACTAGGAGCCCACTGTGTGCCAGGCTCAGTTCTAGTTGGTAGGGATACAGTAAAGAACTGAACCAACAAAAATCCCTGATGCATGTGGAGTGAGTGTTGGAAGAGCAGATTTTTATCAACTGTCTCCTTAGATAGAGCTCAAAGCCAGTGATGAAGGAAGAATAAGCTCCTTGAGGAATTACCCATCTCACTGGGAAGTGAAGACATCTGTCCATGGAACAAAAGTGCTATTCAGAACTCTCACTGTATACTGGGTGCTGATACAGACAGACCTTGTGAGGGTGAAACGGTCAGAGTAGGTACCCATCTCTAGATACTGCAGGCAGGAGGCTAGCTGCAGCAGGCTGACTTGTCTCCAACTTCCTAAGCAGTAAGAATTTGCAGACACAAATATCATAGCACCCTTTGGTTTCATCTCTCTCTTCTAGCCCCCTAACTTTGTTTATTCTTCTATCCACATGTTTGTTTTTAAAAAGAATTATAGCAGTTCTTCTTTGGGGTTAGGCTAATTCCCTCACAAACCAACTGGGCAGAATTAACCACCTCATAAAGCATACAGACTATTGGGGCAGAAAGACATAAATCAATTATACAAAAAACCTCCACTGTGCTGAGTGCTACACTGGAGAGCATAGCACATACTAGGGGGATTTGACATTGTCAGAGAAGTCAGGGACCACTTCCTAGAAGAAAAGATGACTGCCCTGAAATCTGAAGGATGAGGAGGGATTAACCAGGTAAAGGGAGAGGGGAAAACATTCCAAGCAGAGGGGACAGCATGAGCAAAGGCCCTGTGGCAGAAAGGAGGTTGCTCTTGGGGCAGAGGAAATATGGGACAGCTGGAAGTGAGATGACTCAGAGAGGTGGGTAGGGCCAGACCATGCCGGCTGTATTACATATTAAGGGGCTTTCTATATATTTCAACAGGATGCCTTTAAAAGAATCAGTAGAATTAGAAGAGGAAGGGGATGGGTTATAATCAAATTTTTCTTTCAGCAGGATCACTCTGCCTATAGCATTTTGGGGGACTGGAGTCAGTGTAGGGAGCATTAATAAAAGGTACTTGGGGAAGCTGGGATGGCTCAGGGGGTTAAGCACTCACTTTGCAGCCCCAGAGCCCGAGGATCGAATCCCAGCTCTGGCACATGTGGACCCATATGCTGAGCTGGGGTGTGCCCCCAGTTCAGTTCTTTCTGGGGCCTATGCGGGAGGCTCCCGGTCCCGTTCCTGCCCTGCGCAGCCCTGTACCCACTTGTGGAGTGAAACTATATGGAAAACTAATGCTGTCAACTCTGGAGATTGCTCTGGGCCCTCCCCTTTGTCTCTGTCTCTCTGTGTCTCTCTGTCAAAAAACAATGAAAATAAATCTTTAAAAACAATAAATAAATAAAATAAAAAGGTACTTGCAAGAATCTAGACAAGAGATGATTAGGCCAGTATGGTGGCTACGATGGTGGTGGAGATGAGCAGAAGTAGACAAATGTAACAGGTACAAAATAGCAAGTACAAAGTACAACAGGGCTATGATGGATGTAAGGAACGAGGGAAAGGAGGTATTAAGAATGACTTTCACCCCTCCATTGCCCCTCCCTCCCTCTGTCTCTCACTTTTTCTCAAAAAAATAAAAAAATCATTAAAAAGAGAAAGAGAATGACTTTCCAGTTTCTGACTTGTACAGTCAGCTGGATGGTAAAGCCCTGCCCTGAGGTGGGCCCCTGGACAAGGACCAGTTTGCTGGGGAAAGATTGTGAAGTCGGTTTTGAATATGTTGGGCTTGAGTGCCTTTGAGGCATCTAGAGGGAGATGTCAGAAACGCAGTTGGACAAAGGGGTCTGTAGCTTGGAGGAGAGATTTAGGATGGAGGTAGATATTTGTGAGTCGTCTGAGTCAAGGTGCACTGGACACTGGGGGTTTGAGTGAAATTACTCTGTGAGCAGAGTGAGCAAATGCGGGGCATTGGGACAGAGCCTAGAACCCAGCCCTGTGGGATTCCAGCCCCCAATGGCCAGGGAAAGGAGAAGCCCACAAGGGGAGATAGAAAAAACCCTGCCAGAAATGGAGAGGGGAAACCAGCCCCCCAAGGATAATGGGGGCTATGATTTTTGCTTCCTGCCTAGCATAGCACCCCCAACTCTACACGCTTAAAAAGTAGTGGTCAAGATACTGCCCAAGTGAATTTTAGTCCATCTGCTTCCCCTGGTGTCATGGATTGTGGAAGAGAAGTCACCAACCCCAATGGGGTGTCACTGTGATTTGGCCATTCTGAAGGCTGAGCCAGGAATCCCAGAAGGATCATCATCCAAAGTGGAAAGTGGCCGTCCCAGGAAGGGGCGCTCAGAGTCTCATTATTTCAGGCTCCTGTGTAGTCAATGACTGCCTTCATAAATTATCACAACTGTGGTGGCTTAAGACAACAGATATCAATTCCCCCTTAGTTCTAGAGACCAGAAATCTGAAACCAGTGTCATGGGCCAAACAAAGGTGTCAGCAGGGCCATGTTCCCTCCAGAGGCCCTAGGAGAGAGTCCTTTCTTGCGTTTTCCAGCTTCTGGAGGTGACTGTGTCCCTTGGCTCATGGCTGCATCACTCCAATCTCTGCCTCTGTGGGCACAAAGCCTTCTCCTCCTTTCTCAAATCAAGGACATTTGTGATTGTATTTAAGGCCCACCCTGGTAATGCAAGATACTCTCCCATCTCAAGATCCTTAATGTCATCTGCAAGTCCTTTTTTTTTTTTTTATCATCAGAGGGAACAAAGTTTACCTGTGAGGGAGTTAGGACATGAGTGTCTTTGGAGAGGCTATTGTTCAGCCTACCACACATGTAGAGGTCACTGGAGCCTGCAAAGGGACAGAGACTGACTGACTTGCCCAAGGCCAAACTTCAAGGTCATGACAGAAATCAGATAGACCCAGGTCTCCTGTCAACTTTGGAGTTCTTCCACTAAACCAAGCTGATGCCCATACAAGTAAGACAAAGAGATTTTAAAATAGCACCTCAGACCCTACTGCATGTGCTGTATTCATTCTCTCGTTTTCTCTCTGGATTATGTCATAGCTGCCAGGATTCATCCAGCTTCTTTCCCCTTGAGTCCCGCTTCTGTTCTGTGAGGCTCACAGTATGGCGCCTTGTATGGACAGCGGCAATGGAATTAGCTAAGTGACATTTTCTCCTCTCCTTTCAGGACCGCCTCTTTTTTGTCATGGAGTATGTAAATGGTGGAGACCTCATGTTCCAGATTCAGCGCTCCCGAAAATTCGATGAGCCCCGTTCCCGGTTCTATGCTGCAGAGGTTACATCAGCCCTCATGTTCCTCCACCACCATGGTGTCATCTACAGGTACTTCTCTCCTCCTCTCTTTCCTGAAAGTAAAAACATAAAGAGTTCTCCAGACATTTGAACTGACTTTGGCTCCTGCCCAGTTAACTGGTCTCGTAACAACCCGCCTTAGATTAGTTGTTTGTTCTACTTTGCTTACAGAGGACTTTTTGGGGTCTGTTTATCACTATGAATGTTAGTATTTGAATAGCCCCAGGAGACCCACTGTTTGTACCAGTTTTGATTGAAAGCCCAGAATGACATTTTAAAGGCCTGGTGCCCAACGACCTTGGGTTGACCTTCTTTTCTCTCTCTCCCCACCCTCTTCCTTCAACATCAGGGCATTCTCTTTACTTTTTCCTCTGTGCCATGAACTTCCTCCCCGTCCCAACATCTTGCCACTTCCTGAGTTTGTTTGGCTTCGTTGTCTCTAGCAGATAGAATCAGAGAAGCAGGAGTTGCTTGAGGGTCTGAGGGTTTATGATCTGGGCAGAGGAGGGGAAGGGAACTAGACAACATCCAACAGGAAGTGACTCTTTGCAGATCATCTAGTCCCTTATTACTGCCCTGTCTCTCTTCCAAGAAAATATAAGGGAAACACACACACACACACACACACACACACACACACACACACACTAATTTTCCAGTAAGGGAGCAGGACTATTTACGCAGGCTCTTCTGTGAGGTCAGGAATTTGGGGAGGAGTAAATATTTATAATTAGCAACAAGGAAACTAGCGTTTCTTAAGTTATTTTTCAATGACTGTCAATTTCTTTACTTGATTTCCCTCCCTGCCTCCTTCCCTCCCACTCTTTTTTAAATTGGGTAGAACAGTAGCTGGCTTGGTTCAACCCAGAATATAATAGTCACTCACCAAAACTGTGCTGATCTGCTCCTGGGAGCCCCTACCCAATGTTATTCGAGGAGTTCTGGTCAACCCCAACCCCAGGCTCTTCTTCCTACTGACATCTCTTCGCTTCCTAAAGTATGTGTCTCTGCTCAAAAACAGTCATTGGTTCCCTATGGGCTGCATGAGGAAGCCCATACTTTTCAGCTTGCTACTCATGGCCTTCCACATTGAGTTCGTATATTCATTTCCTATTACTGCGTGACAAATTACCACAAACTCAGTGACTTAAAACAACACCCACTTATCATCTCACTGTTTCCATGCATTAGGAGTTTAGGAGTGGTGTACCTGGGCCTTCTGCTCAGGGTTGCTCTGCTGTGACTGAGATGTTAGTCAGGCGGCTGCTTATCTGAAATGTGAGGTTGTCTTCCAATCTCACATGGTTGTGGGCAGAATTCGTTTCCTTGCAGTTACAGAATTCTTGTGGCTTGCTACTTCAGTGCCTGCAGGAGAGAAGATAGAGATTCCATAATGCTGAGGTAGGGAAATACCGGTAGCTAAGGAGATAGGCAAGAAAGTAGTGGCCCCGAGTTGATGAGTGCTGGCACTGGGTGATGGGTACCTGCAGGCTCACTATTTTGTCTACTTTTGTGTCTGTTTTACATTTTTCACAATAGTAATATTTTTAAAAAAGGAATCGTGTTTCCAGGGAAATGTTACTGGAGCTTTGGATTCAGCAGGTCTTGGTATGGGGTTTAGGAATTCTGTGTTGTTGTTTTTTAAAGCATTCCTCCAGTGAATTGGGGACCACAGAAAACTTCCTTTCTGCCTTCAGGGTTGTGACAAGTGTCCCTGCCCTGTGAGGCCTGTCGTAGAGCTCATGCATTCTCTGAGTGACATATGTCTTTGTACCAGGTACTTAGCAGGTGCCCTTTGCTGACCTTGTATTTTCACTTGAGGTGCCGTTCTGTGACGGAGAACTCCACATGGACGTGCTCACCACGTGGGCCCAGGACAGCACCTTGCTTACAGGAGGTGTGCACTACTGTTTGTTCTCCCAGTCTGTAAGTCCACAGCTGTCCAGACCAGTGGGCTGCTATGTCATGAGTGTGTACTTCTTAAAAGTCTGTGTTAGAAGCGTGTCTTACACAGAAATTCAGTTTCTTTCCCTTGACCGTAAAAGGCGCCCCATTCCTTCATGTCTCTCATTTTCTGAGGACCATGTGGTCTCTTTCCCGTGATGCTTTGCTTTAAGCTGCCTGCGGAAGGGCTATTCGGGGTAGTTAGTCTGCTTCTGACCTGAGAGGCTGTGAGAGTGTCTCTTTGCTTGTGGGCTGTTCTGAAGCCTAGGCCGAGACCCTGTTTTGCGTGGTACAGAGTGTTCCTTGGGAGATTGACAGGTTTTGGAGGAGAACCTCATTGCTGAAGCTGAG